>JARHVA010008252.1:162500-300000 GCA_037957365.1 Torreya grandis | reverse complement strand
GAGGATCATTTTAGGAACTATAAAAATATATTTTAATGTTGACATCTACCCATTTTGAATTTATTATTCTTTCAAATATGTTTTTCATGACTTAAAATAAGTATTGTAAAAAAATGTTTAAAAAAAACATTGTCTTTAATTATCTAAACAAAATCATTAACTTTAATAGTATTAAACTGAAGTTTCTTGTAAATCCAAACATTATGACCCTCAATATTGATCACTTTTTGAAATGAAATAAAAGGGTGATGTACCTTATAATTATTTTATCTTGATGTAATGATTTGCAACCTTAGTCATGGGAATTGATATTGATAGAAACAACAATTTGATTTACATTTTCTAGGTCATTAAAAATATGTGGATGTGAATGGATATTCAAAGGAATAAATCTAACACTAAAAACATTTAACATTTCACACAAATTTATTGGAATGATTAAAAGTTTCAGGGTGACTATAATTAAATTATAGTAGTTATTTTCAGGTTCCTCAATCATGTAAATTTTTAAATCATGGACATAATGTAAATATGTTAAAGGGAGATCTAAAATGGTTCCATTAATATTTCATGATAATTGAACATAACATATGGATTATTTGATAGGATGATCATTTTTAACATGGTTGGAAAGTGCTTGGATATTTTGAATGTTTGGTTTATTCCTAGACCATCCCCTATAAATGTTATAAAGTCTAAGAAAAGTTTTTGATATTTAAAACTAGAAAAAACTCAAGGTAATCCTAAACATCTATCTTATGTATGTAATTAGACATTTTGGGTCCCAATGTCACTATATTATTTTTATAATTCATGACTAGGGAATTGTATATTTTTCCTAAAACTTTGGTTGTTTAACCAGTGAAGGTAAAATTCTCTTTGTAAATTTAAACCTATAAATTTTCTTAAACTAATTATAAAGGGCACCTTGTGTCAAATAACACACCTATTAATAAATATATTATACCACATAGAGTTCTAAAAAGTGAAGGGTTACTATATATATCCATTACTATTGATTCAAATAGAAAACTAATTATATTTGGACCAATCCCCCTAACTATGGGGGAGATGTATTCAATGGGAAAATGTTAGCATAATATGTGACATTGTTGAGAGTTAGAGATAGAGAAATAAATGTATAATAACCAAAAATCTTACAATCTAGTAATGATGAAACCAAGTAAACATCATGGTTTTGTAAATAAAATGTCCACAAACAAAGAACATGTGTAAAGAACATTAGGATTATAGTTCAACTAGAAATATAGATTTAAAAGAGCTTATTTTTATTTGATAGGTAAAGATCAGTTAAAGGGACCCACACCTAGTATAAAAGAGAAATAAATAGAAAGAGTGAAATATGACATCAAAGACCAAAATGAGATAAGGATGAACACCCTGATGATCAGCCTAACATCCATTAAACTTCAACTAATAGTCAGCTAATAGATAAAAAAGGACCCAACCCAAAATGGGAAACAATAGAGTTATTGTAACTCAGAGTAAATGACCAATTTTTTGGTCACCGTATTAGATTTTTTGTGACATTTTACTCTAGTGTGACTGCCAATGAAATACTCATTATCTAGCTTCTTTATTTTTAGGTCCATGTGAGGGATTTTTTTAATGAATTCCTTAGCAACCTAGGTATTCTCCTCCCCATTATCCTTATGGAAAGAGTCCTCACTAGAGTTGTGGGTCTCAGAAGTCCTACCATCATGAATCACAAATTTTTTAATACCAAGAAAATTACTTAGCCTCTCAAATTCCTCCAAAATTTCTCTACAAAGGAGATTTTGGATTATAATTTTAGTATGGATTTTCTAGAGTGAATCTTTGACACCTTTGTTTCCATTAGACCTTAGAGCATATTTTCCTTTAGAAGTGAAAGAGGGGATTCCTAAATCAAATTTATTAATTTTTTATGCATGGGTGGTAGAAGCCATCAACTATTTTCCTTGATTCTCCTCTTTAGAAGCTAAGGATTGAGCACCCTCCACCTCCAAGTCCTCCTTATCACTATTAATATCAATTACCTCAAAAATATTCTTAGACTAAACTGGTTCCCCCTTTTGATCAATATAAAAATGAGACCCTGGTGGATAAGATCCATAATAGGGTTCTTGAAATTTAAAACAAAAATGTCTAAATATTGTAGAAAAAAGGGATGCTGATGAGATGACCCTTAAAATGGTTTAAAATTAGGAAATGATGTAAGTAGAGAGTGGTGTGTTTACCTTCCAAAGTGATATAATGCATTATTTGGAGACATACCTCTGGCCATTTCCTTGGTAAATTAGCATGCATGTAGCCTTTGTTGGATAGAGGTTTTGGCTTGTATTTATCCTTCTCTTTCCTAAAGAAAATCTAAATTATTTCCTCTTTGTGGTGCTTATCTCTGAATGCCTTTACTCACTATTCCTATTGATTCCCCAATTAGCCCCTCTATAATTTGAATCTTTAGCTTGTGCATTCCCACATCATGGTTGTTTCATCAATGGGAAAAATCCCTTGAGAGTGATGTGTCATGCCCCATAAGACATTCCATAAAAGGGTCCAACCCCCATTTAACCATTTAATACCAAACATGATCGTTTTTCTTAGTGTCAAAATAGGAAATCAGTTCAAAATAGTCTTTATCTCCTCCCATATTCACTTTAACTTTGTTGTTTTCTTTACAGGTGTTCTAAAAATTACTTGGTGGTATTAAAGAATAGAATCATATGGAGCAACGATCAGTCATGAGATAGTTGTAAGGGCATGATGACTGGACGTCATTCCACTCTTTGGAAAACATGGCTTTGCATATGTGGAAAGTCATACGTATAACCCACAATCTAATCTTCAAATAATTTATCATCATGACTTTAAATGACAAGTCCCTTTTCCTTCTTGACTATTTAAATGATGTCATCTAGTAATTCACTGTCATACTAGGTGATGTAATCACTTTTAAGGACCCCTATATTAATATGGTAATCAACTTCCATATTTCCTTCTCTATATAAATGATTAATAATAACTCCCTTGAAATAGTTTAGAAGGGATTTGACATCATTGATGATTCCTAAAATTTTCTAGGAAGATGGGGATGGGTCCTTAAGATAATTAATGATTTTTATTGAGTCCCCTTTTATATCAATAAATTAAGAACCTAGTTTGACCCCCTCTTCAATGCCCCATAAGGCCACTAAAGCTTCTGTAACATGATTGGTTTGAATTCCATATGGCCCTACATAAGCTACTTTGATGTTTCTTGAAGAATCCCTGATAAAACCACCCACCTTAGTTAGACCAGGATTGCCCTTTGCTTATTAGACATGGGCACCACCAAAATATTCCATGAAAGAAAATATATAGGAAAAAATAATGGTGGAATCTGAATGATTGTTTTTACATTGAATCAAATTAGATAAAACAATGAAAATAAATAAAAACTCTTTTTTCTCATTGAAAATTGTCACTAAATATAATTATTTTAATTTGTAGTTCAAAAGTTACAAGAATAAAATGAGGTGGTGAAATTACTAAAATAAATGTCTCTATGACCATATTCATTTTCAAACATATAAAACCCATAATGGTTTTTGAACGTATTCAAATTGTCATGTATTTGGAACATTCTGAAGGTATTTTTAATCAATAGAGTGGTAATTATTTGGTTGGATGTTTTGATCCTCTTTACATGACCTATCATAAAGAAAAGATATGTAAGTTGAAAATAGGTGTTCAATGTGATGAGGAAAGTCCATAGCATATCTATATGAATATTATTCACTATTGGTTTGGGTATTTTGGTTATAAAAATTTCTGGTTCTATCTCTATTTAGAAAACCCTGTTACCCAACATTTATTTTAGCCAATGAGATATGGGTGAAATGGTTAAGTGTTTTGGTTTTTAAAAGCCCCATCTAGGTTCAAATCTCTAGAAAGTCATATGAGGTTTATTGTGTTCCTTGGTTGTATTATAGGAGTTATTAATTTATGGTAAATTTAAGTAGAAAATATTAATTAATTTTTGAATATTCTAATTTTTGAAATTTTTTTTAGCAATTTTTTTGGGTCACTACATAGCTCTAGATCACCTAAAATTTTAGAATGTAAATTATGTTTGGTAAACTTAATTTTTACAATTAATTATTAGTTATCCATTTAGTTCACCATATACATAATACATATGTTTCCATGGGTTAGCATAAAAATATACTTTCAATAACCACCCTATGATATCAAAGAAAACTCAAAAGGAAACAAACCAAAATTGAATGGTAGAATATGCATATGAACCTAATAATTGTAGCCAAATGGTAGTATTTAAGCTAGAATTGATTGAATAAAATGAATAACAACATTTGTGCTAAAATCAAATAGTAAAATATGCACTACAATCAATCAGCAGAAGCAAATGGAAGCACCTACACTAAAACCAACTAGCTAAACTAAATACTAGTATCCATGCTTCTAACCAACTGGTTGTAACTAGACAACATATTCTTGGATACAATTGAATGGTGTAGAAATAGATAATGTAATTCTAGGATCTAGATGAAATTGAACAATATCATCCTTTCTCATCATCACATCTAGTGGAAATAGTAAAATTAAAGGCCAATTATCTAGAAAATCAAGCATATTATCTTATTCTAAAGAGAATAAAAAATACCACACAACCTTAACGCACTAAAAATATAAGTACTTATACTTTTTTAGTTTTTATTGAATTTGATTTTAACTATTGAATATTATAGACACAATTATACATGTAGGAATCCCCACTGATCATGATTGTATCTCAAAATAACTTGTCACCCCCTGAAGTTTATATTGATGATGACATTCCACCACTCAAAGATGATCCTTTGGTTTTTGATGAAAATGATCATAAAACTCAACTACTAGAAGAGATTATTGGTTTTCATTAGACACCAAACTTATTTGAAAAATCTACTTATAAATATTTGTAAAGGAATAAAAGTAGATGGATAATTTGAATATCCTTTAAGGTGGACTAGGAAAAAATAATTACCTTCATTTAAAAATTATAATGATACTCGAACATAATGTAGATGTACAATATGTAGTTGGAAATTAGGAAAGGAACATAGAATGCAACTTAAGTTGGATATGATTGAGAAACATTGTGTATAAATATATGTGGCAATGAAACACACAAATGCACTAATAAAAAGAACACACAAGTGGAAAAATGTGAAAGAATACATGCATGTAAGATATGCACATGAGTATGAAAATGATAATAAATGTCAAAAAATTCTTTTTAAGAAAGGAGGAATGATCAAAGATCAATTTGGATAAGTTATACAATAGTTATAAAGCTCAAGTATACACATTTCTCTATTGTTTAACACATTTGAAAAAAAGGCAGACCTATTTATTATTTTTTAGGTTATAAGATTTTATTTCAACATTATGGATTTATTAATATTCCACACTCAGATTCATCAGATAGCAGTGCTTGGGAAATATCAAAATGTTTAACAATTATTGAGAAGGAGGATTTGAAACAAAAATTTCAAAACTCATTATTCATCTCATTGTCCATTATTGAGGTCACAAAAATTGACAACACATCCTAGGTTTTCATATATGTTTATACTTTTAAGAACTATTTAAAGCAACCTCATATATTTGTAGTTCATAAAATAATATAAAATTATAATGCTAAAAACCTTCACAAATTGGTTGTATCTAATTTGAAAGATAAAGTTAGGATGAATAATTATACAATAGCTACAAAATTGTGTTTGTTAAGGCTAATGGTGTATCATTTATAGAGGGGCATAGAAATGGTCTATGTGTTTGACTGCAAACAACATTTTCCCAAAATATGATTATGATTAATTGCATGGCTCCTAGGATGAATATTGTATTAAAAATAGCTAGCCAATTTTCTAATTTTGCAAAAGTGAAATAGCTCATTCATGAATTACATTCTTATATGTCAAGCATTCTAAAAAGTTTTTTAAAGTTACAATAATTTGCAATAGGAGTGTTTGATGCTAGAACAATTATGAAATATGTTGATACAAGATGGATTTATATGTACGAACCTATATGCAAAAGTTTTCAAGAATATCCATCACTAATAGGTTTTATGTATAAATATTGTAGAGAAGTTGACAAGGAAAAATATTTTTTATGTGATTTAATAAATTTAGAAACATTGTTGACATTATGTGGAAATCACAAAATGTTTAATGAAATTAATTTTTTAATGAAATATACAAAGGAGATATACATTTATATTGTTCACTTCATATAATTGAGAAAATGAGTATGATAATCTCTATATATATTATACACTTTGAATGAAAAGTTTTAGGTACCAATTTTTAGCAGTTGGCAAATTTTGATATATTTTAAAAATATTGAAATTTATCTTAAATTTAATATCAATGATCATCTTTATGTGATCATTAATGGTAAGGAGATACAAATGCACACTTTCACCAGAAGACTTGATATTGTCTGAGTTGAAACTAAACAACTGCCTATAACATGTATTCTATATGATACTATTATATCTAAAACACAGATGAAATTGAGTATAATTTCAAAAAACTTATACATCAATATCAGAGATCATTTTCAAAGAGATGATTTTTTTTGAGGCCATGGTAGTTTTGAATCCCATATTTTAGAATAGTGATAATGGGAAAAAGTTGATAATAATTTAATTCATAAATAAATGGGTTCTCTTTTTAATCATTTTAATAAATCTATAGAGATCAATGGAGTTGAAATTAAATGTATTTTTGGAAATTATTTATTGAAATCTAAGTCAACAGATTTCATAATTATAATGTTTAAATAATATCACCTTCTAAATGAACCAATAGAAAATGAGGCAATTACACAGCTATGGAAAAAAAGTTATCCTAGTAACATCCTACAGTAAAGTATTAATGATTATTTTCAATTATTTGAACCTTTTAAAACAATTATTTTAGTCTCAGTGGAAGATGAAAGAGTATTCACTGCATTATCTTTCATTCAGTTAAAACTTTGAAATAGATTGGATAAACATTTATAAACCTATTTGAGATTGCACATTTCACATTATGATATAGACATGTTTCCTTATGAAAGATATCTAGTAACATGGGGTTATCTAATTGAATGAATAAACATCATTAATATAAAAAAATAGATAGGATGTAAATATTAACACTGAATATACCACTTACACAATAGATTTGAAGGACACTTGTGATGAGTAGGTTTGTGTAGGATTGTTTCAATTATCTAAGTTTTAGTTGTATATTTATTGCAATTATCATATTGTAAAATCTAATTTCATATGATTTTTTATATTGTAAAAAATTTGAAATATTTAATTCATTAAAATTGTTGATATCATTGTCATTTGAAATATTTATTCCATTCATCATGCAAATTTCCCTTTTATTTAATGGTTCTTCAAATTTTCAAATGGGTCGTAATATTTTTGTATTTTTATAAGATTGTATTATTAAATGCATATTTTTATTACTTTTTAAAAAACATAAATTTGATATTGTAGCACCATATTAATAGTTCTAACCTTAAATTTTATCTTTAAAATATGAATATTGAAATCAAATACTAAGGCACTAGAAGACAACAAGACTATTTAAAAACATGGCCAAATTGAAAAGAAAAAAAAAACTCATTAAGATTTAAGTGTAGAGAAAAAACCTAAGAAAAACCTTCATCATTGAAGTGGCTTAAATTCTCATGAAAATAAATAAATGTTTTACTTAGTTTTTGTCAAATAGACCAATGAAGTTTCCATTGATGGTTGACAAGAAAAAAACCTTAATTATTGCTTTGAATATATACCCATAATAACTACAACTTTTACATTATATAAAACAATGATAATAATTGAACAAGATGAAAGGACATCAAATTCAAATTCATGTTAAATCCAAATCCATAGAAAAAACAATTGGAGTCCACATCACCATGTTGATTAAACTACATCAACTCAGAATATGCATGTAAGATGATAAATAAACAATAACTCAATAAAACAAGGGTAATATAAAATTAATAAAATGATATTTTTAAATTCAAACTTAATGTTGTCATTTAAATTTTTTTTTTAAAAAACATAACATTATATTTTCAAATATATTAATTATTTTGTAATAACATCCAAAAATTCAAATTCAAATTCATTCTCAGTCCAAATCCATAAAAAAACAATTACAGTCCACATAACCATGTTATTTTAACTACATCAACATACAATATGCATGTAAGATGATAAATGAATCATAACTCAATATAAGAAATGTAATTGAAACTTAATAAATTGATCTTTGTAAATTTAAATATAAAATTGTCATTTCAAATTATTTTTTTAAAAAATATAACATTATCTTTTCAAATACAATAATGAGTTTGCAACATCATAGAGTTCAAATTCAACTTTATGCTCAGTCCAAATTCATAAAAAAAATACAATTACAGTCCACATCACCATGTTCGTTGAACTACATCAACTAAGAATATGCATGTAAGACAATAAATAAATAATAACTCAATAAAATAAGAGTAATTGAAACTTAATAAAATGATATTTACAAATTCATAAAATTGTCATTTCAAATTATTTTTCAAAAAAAAGAAGTAATATTTTAAAATATAATAATAAGTTTGCAACATCAAAAAATATCAATTTTTTTTGTAAAGATACCACACTACTCAGCGACTTTGTCACTCCCATCATCCACATTACTACCACCATCCTTAAAACTCAATGCCTACCCTTCCGATGTATCATCCTTCAATATGCCTTCCCTTACAAGATCTTTTAAAACAGAATTAAAAAGAGCAAGATTTTATTTTTCTTCTTTCACAACATCCCCTATGAGAAATAGACTTAGATCAACATCTATTTTATGCTTCAGTCAAGTATTGGGTTCCATCTTTACTCCTTAATGATTTTTTGAATGTTTTTTAATTTGTTTAACAGAACAAGATTATCTTTGAATTGAATGCCATAATATAAACTTTTTCATGCATTTTTCAAATGCACATTGGGAACCTCGACATCCTTTTTTAGATTCTCATATTTTGCCTTCAATTAAGAAACAAAATCTAATTAGATACAAACTATAATAACTATTTCATGATATTTGAAAATAAATATTTTTTACTTGTTGTTGGAGAAAATATTTCCTCCAATATATGCATCATATTTAGAGTTACATGGATGATTTGAGCTATAATAGGAAATCTTCTAGTCAATAAAATTTATAATCTATTAAAATTCAACTAAAAAGTAAAACATGGAATGGAAAATACCTTGAACAGAGCATTATGAAGATACTGAAAGTTGAAATGTTGGGTTTTTTGAGGTTGTTCAAGGCAAACTTAGACTGATTCTGAGTCTAATACAAAATTCAAACAAATAGATAATATAATGCAAAGTTGAAAGTTAAAATTTTATTATGCATTTATTATTTAAAGTTCTAAATATGAAACCTACACGTGAAGCTAATTTGGAAGAAACTCTTGGACATTTCAAAATATGAAAGTTATAGAAGGATGATTTTTTGGACTCAAAATATGTAAATCCTTTAGAGGCACAACATATTTTTAAGTATATTTTTTTTATGTCATAAAGGCATGAAATATTACTTGTAACAAATAAATAAATATTAAAGTTGAATTTTGTAACATTTTATAAACTAAACCATTCAGGTGATTTGTTTGAATGGTAAACTTAAATCCTACTCATCAAAAGATAAAGCATTTATGCTCATTTTTGGATGCATCAATGTTGGAATAAATATTTTTTAAAGGTCACAAGAGGCCTCATAGTACAAGGCCAAAACAAAATTAGAACAAAAAATTGTATAAATAGGACTGGTATAATCATTATTCAATTCTCACATAATACTAGAAGAAATAAATCTACATAGATCAAACCTAAAAGATTAGAAGAATCTAAAAAATAGACCAAAAGAGAATGTATGTTGGTCTTCCTTGTAAAACTATTCTTGCATGGAAAAATTGAACCATTGATTTAATAAATGGGTTAGATATGTCATCAACGTGGAGGCCCCATTTCCAACTATTTGAAATGAAAGAGAAAAAATATGAATGAGTGAATAGGTTGACAAATTAAATATTTTTTATAATTTCAATGAGTTAGTGAAATGGATAAAAAATTATAAAACTTGAATTTAAAATATGAAAAATATATACACATACCAATTCGATGCATATGTAAGTTGAAATCTAAATCCAAATATTTCTTGTCATCGTCAATCAACATTACTTTCAGAGTTATAGGGTTGATGTTGTGGAATGGAATCCACATCAAATTATATAAGTCTGCATCTAAGGTACCAAATGATATTAATATAGATTTTATTTTTACTTTTAAATTCATCTTTTTAGTGTCACAACAAGGCATTAGTGATTTAAATAAGCTAGTGTCAATTCATATTATGGAATGTACAATAGGTTGCCAAAACTACATTTGCAAATATAATCATTGAATGCATATATTTATTATACCATATTCAAAATACATAGGTATAACAAATTATTTAAAACATATTTTATTATTGAATCCATGGAGTTAGACTCTAGAGTATGTGGATGTGGCTAGCTTCAAGAGTAGGTGAACTATTGTGTGGTTAGTGTGCCTATGGTAGCTTAATTAATGTAGAATACATGAGGGGAGATGATAAAAAAAATTATACAAAATGGTTAAAATGAGGTAAAAGGTGGTTATTTATAAGTATAGGGTAAAAAACAAGGATATTAAGTTGAATGGAGGCAGTTGCTAGCATACTGAAAACATGGGTTACTTAGTTACACTAAAAAAGCAATATGTAGTTGAATAGCCTTTATGTCCATCAACGACACTAGTTAACATCTCAAATATGGTAGAACTATTTGAAAGCACTAACTAGGTACACCATATAGTATCACCATTTTTTACAATAGTTCAGTATCACCATTCAGTAATACCATTTAGTAGCACCATTCGGTAGCACCATTTAGAACTAGCAATTGGGGGCATCATTTGGTAGCATCACTTAGTGTCACTATTGTAAATTATTATTTTTTGTTTATGAATGGTGGTTTTTAAAAATGAAAATGGACCCTTGAATATTTTATGTCCTTACTATCCTTCTGATGGATTCACCACCATGCATATCAAATTCACCATGCCTACTAAAAAGTTGTCCATACATTTGATATAGAGTTTCAAGAAGTTTTCGTATATGGGATCTTAAATTTTACCTTACGTTAATTTTTGTTAATCAATATTTGATATACATGGGGATTTAAACCCCTAATTATGTCCCAGACTAATTCACTCACCAATTAGCCACAACAAACATTATTGTCTACCCACTCACCAATAATGTTTATCCAACTAGACCTAATCCATCTTGGTATAAAGAGGATGAATATTAAAAATATAATAAATTATAATGTCATTCCACTAATAAATGCCTCAAATTCAAAATTATGCCTAATATTTAATCCACCATGGGACATTGAAATCTAAAAATAATTAGATGCATCCATGTCAAGATCATGATATAGCTCATTGATTTACAAATCAATATCAAGATAACTAACCCATTTTTTAAAATCCCCATTTTGATAATATATCTACAACCATCAACATACCTTTAAAAATCCAATCTTAGATGACCTTAGTCCACCTATATTTTAGGAGCTCCTCTTCAATGAGTCCATCTTTGAAGAACCCATCATTGAAAAATAATCAGTCATTTTGCCATCATAAAAAATAATCTGAAGAGTTAAGAAGGTACTTATGGAAAATAAAATACAATAGGGCCTCCATGTTTCCACAATATAAAAAAATCCATCAACATCAATATCATAATTAGAATCAAATATGACGTTAATGTTATTGTCATTATCAAAGTCATCACCAAAAACATCTACATCAGGATCAACATTATGAGAATAACATCCTTTATCAATCCAATCAAAACATTTGAATTTGAATCAAAATCATATCCAACATAAGCATATTAATAAACATCAAAATCCTCATCAAAATCAACATCATAATCAACATTAGAGAAATTATCAACAATCACATCTGCATCACCATTATCATAATTGTCATTTGATCATTATTTATAAAGTGTTGTTTGACATTGAATAAGGTCCTGTTAATAACATCTATAAGGATTTTTTGTACTCAAACCTTTCATAAACATTTCCCATCCCTTAATTAATATACCTCACCATTTATACAACATCAACCCTTTCCATCAACTTAAGAATCAATCTCCCATGTCCCTCAATTAAAACTAATGAAATCATAAATCGTAAAACTTATCCCACAATGATGCATTAGTTGTAGGATCCATAAGGTTCCAAGACATTATATAGTCAACATAACATATCAATGAACTTAATATTAGTTCCACTTCAATAACATATCTTGAGAAATTGGAAGGTTCCTTCCATTAAAGTAAATCAATAATCAACAAAATCAAAATCTATCATTCCATAATAAAATCCTCCTTAAGGCACTAACGAACATTCAAAATCAAAATAATCATTAAAAAATAAAAAAATTGAAGTCCCTTAGGTATAAATTCTTCAAGGCACTAGTGGTAAATTAAAATCAAATAAGTCTATAAAATCAAGAATAATATGTTGGTGAAAACCTCTTGTAGGAACCAATAGATAAACAAATCATCTCTGCATCATTTGATCAAGACATCATAACCATTAACATTAAAACAATCTATAATACCACAATCATTTATAACATAGGACATAAAATTATTGATGTATTTTACCCCACAATATTCAAAATCATGTCACATAAATCACAATTGAAATATGTAGAATCCTAAATAGTTGGTGTGACTGTTAATCCCAATTTCTAGTCTCTTGATATTTAAACATCCCTCCATGATCCTAATGTCCATCCAAGTCCTATACACTACCACCAAATAATATATTTAATCCAATCCTTATCATACCTCACCTAGATTGGTAACATTGCCTTTGGTAGAGGTTAAAATGACATTTGATCAAGATGTTTAGAAGAAGTAGAATCAATAATAGGTGAAGAAAACAAAAACATCAGTGGAGCTAGCATCAACAAAATCACCATAGTGTCAAATATATATATAGAATATGTATTGTTTGGATCAATGAAATAAACCTCACACATCTCATACACCACCAATAAACTAAGATGCCATCATGCAGTAAAAATAACATTCATCAAATGGTGAAAAATGTTTTTTGTTGCCTTGGGTAAGTACCATGATGAAAACTAGTTTCTAATGTTATGTGTAAATCATGGGTTATCAACAATAAACTTGACACTTTGGGGTAAAATATACATCATCTTTCCATTGACGTTGTAAAATACCTTTTAATCCTCATATGTATTAAAATACTTTTCCTTCAACCATCATTACCCATTATAAGCATCTTGTGTCATCTTGTTTTTAATCTATTCATGTTTTTCATTTATTCCAATCTTTACCTTTATAAGGAAGTCAAATATGTTTTCTAACCTATTATGGAAACATCTTGGCATATCCTCTAAGTAGCACATAGGTGATAGGACATCTAGTTCCTATGTAACATGGTCCTTGAATCCCTGGTCCCTTCTTCATCGACCATTACCCTTTTATGACATCATCTAAAATCATATCATCATTTCATCCACCATCATTACCGCATCATAGTTACAAGGCTCAATTTTACATTTATCGATGATCCCCTTTTGTACATACCTATCCTTAAATTGATCAGAACATAAAATAATAAAATCATAATGTGCAAAATGTCATAGTCACCTTGTCTTACATCTTAAGAAAAATACAAGTCCTTGTCCTCATCAAAATCCACATCCATTATCAAAAAATTCATATGTGACTATCCTATCCACTCTTCTATCAAATCTAACCTCATAACATATATTGTTACATGGGGTAAAATTCAATAGCGCACATTAAATCATGAATTGATCACCCATCCCATAGATTTTTCATCTAGACAATAGGAAAAACATTGATCCTATAAAATCAGTACATCACACCATTTGCATGTAAATAGTATCATTTTCTTTTTAATTGTATGGTCTTTGATGATGTTTGACTTATTTGAATGTCCTTTATCACTAATATGTTTTCATTTGGTCATCTATGTTTGTATACTTATTTAATATATTCATTTATATGTCTTTAATTAGGTATTTTTTGGATATATTTATTTTTCTTTTATCTTTTTTTTATCATTTATACAATAAAATATGACAAATATGTCATCTCAATTCGTTATACCAATTGTGCATAGTTCTACATGATACGCGTATAATTTTTTTAATATTTTTGTCATTTACGTCAGTACAACATGCATTATGATAATATGTGATCATGATTACACTTATCATTAAACATAATACCTAGTGCTACATTAAATCATGATTCCATACACACATATATCTAGATATGGACAACACAAATCCTCACCCTTACCATCAAAAAATCAGTCATCCTATCCAAATCAATCAATCAAATTTAATCATTTAACCTCTTATCCAACATCCTAATAGTCTATCTAACATCCCAATCATCATCAAAATCATGTTAAATTATTTATCAAACCTATATAATCATCATTTAAAATCCCTATGTAAATCACATCATTTATCTAATCATCTATCAATTATCATGAAATAAAATATCCCACTCCAATCATATATCTGAATAAACTATTAATCAAGTCATTATTCCTCCATCTAACAATCTTAATTCCAATTATCACTAATATAAAATTTCTACTAAAAATATAATCTCATCCATCTTTGATCACTTAAAATATTGATCTCATCCATTTCCTTGGCACATCCTTTGGGTATCAATAACATATATTATACCCTAACATTTCTCATCACATTCCTCCCTTCCTAGGAGAACTACATTACCCTGAGGTCCATATGGACTATATAGGTAGTCTGTAACCACATGGATGTCTAAGGTTAGCTCAATTGTAGTCTTGAAATCATCTAAAATCATCCATAATATTATATTTTCGTTGATCATTCATCATTTTATCATAAATGAATATCTATCTCTAAATATCATCCTTATCAACCAAAGTGTGCAGACATCAATTTTCCATGTCCTCTATGTTTCAATATTAGCCATTGGTCCCTTCCATGTGGCTCTATAAATTTAGATAAACCCCCATTTAGACCAAAATATTTAAATTTGAAAATATTATAATCCAATAGTGCCATCATAATGTCAAACAAACTATCCAATCCATAGAAAAATGTTTCCCAATACTTGAGTCATCCATAACAATCAACATTCTACACAAAGAAACAATCCTTCATATCATTTGGATCACATATACAACGTCAAGGAGGAAGCATGTAATTGATAATTTAAGTTATATTACTTATTATTTATGATTCATTTATTTTGAATTTGACTTATTTTTACTTGATCCTCTTATATAAGGTATTGTGATTAGGTTTAGAGAAAAAACTCGATATGTGGATTCCATAGTTTCTATTAAATAATTATGATACTTATTACTTAAAATAGCTGTAGTACACCTTTTGTATAATAGTGTTAAGCTAGATACTCTTCGTAGGTAGATCAAGATTCATCTTCGAATATGAAATGAATAGTCATTCTTGGATATTTAATTATGTAATTTGTCATTCTTCATTTTAATATAGTTTTTAATATTTTAGTTTGCACCAAATCTTGTCATCCAACCTAACCTAATAATACTATTATTTAAGCAAATGAAAATGTTATTTGAAGGACATGTTTCTAATTAGACAAAGTTACCTCTCTCCTTTCCTAAAGTTTACAATGGAATTTATGGCTATAATATTAATCACAAAAGAACTTGTAAAAACATATTTATGCCTCAATTTCAAATTTAAATTTGAATTTAATGGGGCATGGATGCACAACATATACATTAGATATAAAAAGGAAGCTAGAGTGGGTAATTAAAAATAAAAGGCATAGTATATCATGGTCACCAAATTTTTAGGAATGTAATTGATTCTAGGAGTTATCATTCTATACAGTGTCATCATGAAGAATAAGCCATCAACTTGACCTTCATGATTCCATACACATTTTCAATGATGATTATTTCATGTACATTTGTGGTTTTATACTAAAATTTTATGATGATGAGATGGTGTTGGGATTTTATCTATTTAAATAGTCATCCATATTTTTTCCAAATGCATATTCCATTCCTAGGATATGTTTCCTATATTCACAAAGAATACATGTGTGTTATGTTTATGAATCAAGGGAACAATAATGAATAAAACAATTATTGGATTTATTACAAACTATCATTTAATATTTGTTTGGAAATTTATTTTAATCTTAAATTTCTTCCTTCAATTCCATAGTCTAACATCCATGGGTTCATATTTCACTCCCCATGTTATAGATTTATCTTATGGTGGTGTATTTTTATTTACAAGAGCCTTATATCATAATTTTAAACTTATCTGACTCGATTCCATTAGATAATCAATTTCCATCTATAAACACCAATCCATCATCATCATTTTTTTATATTACACTAATTATGAAATTTTAAAGCATTGTTCATTATTTTTTATCTATATACTTTGTGTTTTTATGCACAAAACACAATAAAAACATTCACACAATAAAAACTCTCCATAATGAAAACATTTGCACAAGACCTATCTATTAAGCAACACAAGATTTACATCGAAAGATCCTCTCTCAGGAAAAACCAAAATGAAGAGTTGTTTGGATTTATCATCCAAATCTAGCCTCACAATAAAAACTTTTTGAAAAAATTTATAGGCACCAACCTACTTGGAGACACCAATCACCACCTCCAAGCACCAACATATAAAGAGAAATTAATCTCTTATTTATGAGTCACTAACGTCCATTAAAACAAGATTTCACCACACTAGTGTTGCCTAATAAATGAATGATGACAATTTCAATCTCTTTTCTTCTCCATAAAACTCTTATTATATTTAAATGATAAAAATAATTAATTCTTAACTTATTTATATCACATCTCTTCTCCTTATATAGACTTCAATGCCTCTTCACAAGGGATGTGACCTCTCCAAAAGACATCATTACACCAAAAGAGGCATCCATTCTTATAATTTTTGATTTTAATTAAGGGGCATGATTTCCAAAAGCGGGAAAACCTGTAGATTTTTAATGAAAGTCAAACTAGTTTAAGAGTATTGGCCCTTACTTTATAGGCACTTGAACAAAAGTGATCATGCCTTTCATTTGTGGACATTGATTTATACAAAGATAATGCTCTTTATATTAATGATAATCTCGTTGCCTTTACTTATAATCTAGTTGACATCTGTTGGCATTAATGACAATTTTGTTGAAATCATTATTTAAATAATAACTCCTTTGACATCAATGAAAATATTTAAATAATCTCCCCCTTTGTCATTGATGGAAATATTGTTAAGAAATAGTTTATGAATCTCCTCCTTTCTTAATAACCCCCCTTAACTACTAGATGAGATATGGATCACTCCCAATTTCCACCTTATAAACTCATAAGTTTCTTTTGGTAGGGTCTGCATGAATATGTATGTAATTTGTTACTTTATGGAAATGTATTCCAAATTTACATGTTTTTCTATATCATGTTCTCTCAAGAAGTGATGCTTGATATGAATATGTTTTGTCCTAGAGTGCATAACTAGATTCTTTGAAATATATATTGTACTAGTGTTATCACAGAGTATATAGAATAGATGATAATACTCTATCTTAAAATATTTAAATGCTTGATTCATCCAAAGAACTTATGAACAACATGACACTGATACTATATATTTTATCTTCACCATGGATAAAGAAACATAAGCCTTTTTATTGTTTAATCAAGACACTATATTGTTGCTAAGAAATAATGCTCCTCCACTTGTACTCTTTATATTGTCAGCACTTCCTACACAATTTGCATATGTATATGTTGTTACAATTAAATATTCACCTCTTAGATATCACAAACAATAATTGAATGTTCCTTTTTAATATTTGAATATTATTTTGATGGCTTACAAAAGAGTTTATTTTGGTGGTGCTTAAAACTATGGTACTAAGACTACAACTTGCATGATGTCTAGTTTGGATGTTATGGTGTATAGTAGGCTACCAATCATGACTATGTAATAGTGTCAAATTTTATTGAGGATATTCATCATTTTTACTTAACTTACATCATGTAACCATGGGTGTGTTAACTAGTGTGCAATCTTCCATTTTAAAAATTTTCAACATCTCCTTGACATACTTGGTTTGTTAGATATATATTCCTTTTTTAAATTGAAAAATTTATAAACAAAGACAATAAAAATTATACTATCATGGACATCTCAAACACTTTTTGCATGTCTTTTATAAATTCTTGGGTAATTATTTCACTATCTGCTCAAAAATTGATGTCATCCACATAAACCACAATAATACACTAATTTTAAACATTAGTCTTAATGTAGATATTACTATCAAAAACTAATATTTTTTAGCTTTGTTATAAGTATTTATCAAGTATTGAACACCAAGCTCTTGGGTCTTGATTTAGCCCATAGATTGATTTCTTCAGCCTACATGTACATATTACTTATTTTTTGATAAAATAAAACCTTTTAATTGTTTGATATATACCTCCTCCTCTAAATTTTCATTGAGAATAATAGACTTGAAATCCATTTGTTAAAATTTAAGGTTATTAAAACTAGCATATGCCAAAAATACATTCTTATGACTTCTAGTCTCATAACAGGTGAAAAGGTTTCTTCAATATCAATACCTTCAATTTGAGCATATCTTTTATAAAATAACCTTGCATTTTTCCTTCTCACTTGTCCATCTTAATTCAACTTATTCCTAAACATCCATTTACTACCAATCACATTTTTATATTTTGGTCTTGGAACACGTTCCCAAGTATCATTATTCTCAATTTGATTTAGCTCTTCTTACATAACATCAATCCAATCCTTGCTGCTAGTTTCTTAATTTTTTTAGGTTTTATTTTATATATCAAAGAGAAGTTTACTTGTTAATATGTACTCACTAATTTTCTTCTAGTTTCCACCTCTTCATCTATGTCATCCATAATGTGACTTCTTGATTGATGTTTCTAAACAAATCTATATGGTTTCATTGTAATTTCCCATTCCACTTGCTTTTGTGATATTACTCTTTCTTCCTTGTAGTTTGGTTCTTTTGAATGGTCATTTACTTGTAAACTCTCTTTTTTATGCCTTGTTTCATCCATTCTTACACTCACACTTTTTAAAATCTTTTGTAGTATTTGATTATAACATCTATATGCCTTACATCTTGAGGAATATCCAAGAAAAATAACTTCATTAGATCTAGAGTCAAACATTCCCAATTATTCATCATCTTTTTTAATTTATCTCTTACTCCCAAACACCTTGAATTATTTAACTGATGTTGGTCTACATTTCCATAGATCATAAGGTGTTTTTCTATTGTTTACTCTAATTTTCTCTATATTCAAAATTTAGACTACAATTTTAGCTTCTTCTCTCCAAAAATGACCTGATATCTTATATTCATTCAACATTATTTTTTCATCTCTTGAACAGTTTGATTCTTCATTTCTACAACTCCATTTTCTTGTGGAGTTCTTGTAGCTAAAAAGTGTCCTTTTATAAGATGATGCTCACAAAATTATTCAAATTCATTTCAGAGTAACTCACCTCCTTGATTAGATGTCAAACACTATCCTTAAATTGGTTTCATTTTCAACCAAGGCATTAAAAATTTTAAATTTCTCTAATGCCTTAGATTTTTCTTTATATAATTGACCCATGTCACTTTAGAATAATCATCAATGAGTGACATGAAATAATTTTCACCTTGTATGCTTTACACTCTTGTAGGCCCACAAAGGTCTATATGGATTAGTTCCAATGTCTTAGTTGTTGAGTACTCCTTTGAATTGAAACTCGCTCTTATCTGTTTCCCATGTTGACACTGTTTGCAAAGAATATTTGAAGGTTTTTTAATTTTTTCATATCTATTACAACTTGATTCATTCTTATTTTTAATATATTATCAAAGTTCATATGGCCCATTGTTATATGCCATAGACAAATTTCATCAATTTGACTCATATAGCATTTTTATTCCTTAACTTCACTAATTATGTATAAGTTATTTGATGGTCTACTATAACCTAGAACTAGTTTTCATTTATCTTCCTTCCTAGTCTCACATCCTTAAGCATAAAATGTGAGGATGTTCCCTTGATCACACATTTGACTAACACTTAGAATATTTTTCTTCAAACCTTCAACATACAAGATATTTTCTATTTTTGTCTTCCCATTGTCAAGACTAAGAGTACCTTTTCAAGTTATTATTGTTGTAGCATTATCTCCAAATTTTATAGTACCTTCACTTATTTCCTTCAAAGATATAAATGTAATCTTGTCTCCATTCATGTGACTTGATCACCCACTATCAATTTACCATATTTTCCCTTCATCTTGTGCATGAGATGTTGTTTACACAAGCATAAATTTCTCCTTCTCTTTATTATATTCTTCTTGCCTATTTTTTACATATTTTTTAAAATTATCTTTTCTTTAAAGCAGGAGCATCCACTTTATTGTCTTGTTTAGGAGGTTCTACAAAAATAATTATATATAAACATGTTATATGTCCATAGTTATTGCACTTATAACATACAGTACTATTCTAATTAGAATTCAATATATCAAGAAATGGGTTAAAATTTCTACTTGAAAACCCATAAGCACCTACGACATTGTTCCATGCATACCTATTTCTTGCACTTATCTTACACTCCATTGCATTATGCCTAAAATTATTGTGTTAGATGATAATAATTGTAAAAATAACTTGGTTACTTTATCATAATAAACTATGTTGGAAGGAATGATCTTTTGAAACATTTAATGGAGATATACTAACATTTTTTGTCTTTATAAGGAGTATCATGCTCTTTTTTCTTGTCACTTCTAGCATTCATGAACCCCTTAAGTACATATGGATAGCTATTGGGATTCTATGCATATACTTTCTTTGGTGTTCTATAGTTTTTAAACTTTGACCTTATTTAATGATATTATAGTTAGCTTCATAACCAAGACCATGTTTAATTAATGGTGACCTTTAGCAATTTAGTATGTCACCCAACATTTTAATACACTTTTCAAATTTTAAGCTATTTATTAGTATATCAGTTATATTCTAAAATTAGTTTATTAAAACAACTTTAGACTCTAGATTTTTGAAATTGTCTTCTTTTGTCTTCAGTTTGACTCACCTCCTACTCTACCCTTTTTTCTTTTTTTGGTTGAGTTTTAAGGCTGTTGATAGTCTTTTCTAAGTCCTCAACACTTTCTAACATTTTTGTTTTTGAAATAGAATCCTCTTCTTCATATTTTTGATGATATAATTTTTGTTTCAATTTCATTTTCTTAATCACCTTTATCTCAATTAAAGCACAAATGAGTTCTTATTCAAGATGTAGTTCTCTTTCATCTTTGAAATCTTCTTCCTCTTTTAAATATATCTTGTATTTTACTTTACTTACCAAGGTATCTTCAATTTTAGAGGCATCAATTTTTGTTTCTATACCCATGAAAAGGTTTTATTCTCTATCACTATCTGATATACATTCATCACTCTACTCAGTTGAGAAAATATCCTTTTTAGAATAAAGACTCTTCTTGTGTTTATGAAAAAAATTCTTATATACATTTTTTTTAGATTTTCTTGTATTGATGAGGTTTTCTCTCCTTTTTCCTTTCTTCATTCTTATTTTCTTCATCATCACTATCATCCTTATGTTGACACTTAACAATAAAATGTAATTTTTTACCAAAATTAAAACATTTGAAAGGTAGTTTACCTTTATATTTGGTGTATAATTTCTTAATATTTATTATAAAAAGGGTCTCCTCAACTTATTCATCCTTAATGTTATTTTTTATTTTAGGATATTTATTCTTCGCTTTATTTGAGTCTTTAAAATTTGTTTCTTTTTTTAGTGGATTCTCTTTTTCAGTTCTCATTTCATACACAATGAGGATTCCATGCAACTCATCCATTATTAATGAGTATAGGTTTGTTATTTCTTCAATAAAAGAAATTTTTGCATCAAATCTCTAGGGAAGTGACCTCAACACTTTTTGAATGATCAAGGATTCATCGACATTTTCACCAAGCATTTTGATAATGTTGAAAATTTCATCCACATGAAGATGATAGCCCACAAAATTTTAATCATCTATCATCTTCAAACTCTCAATCTATCTTCTATGAGTTTGGAGATTGGTCTTCTTCACCTTGTTATCACCCTCATATATATTCTAAATTTTGTCACAAATTTACTTTATCAAGTCACATTGGATTACCTTGAATTTTTTTTATTTTGACAAGGCACATAAGATAGATTTCATGGTATTGAAATTATTCTCACTAGCCTTATTTTTAGCTTGATTTGTAGGTCGAGTTGATGGAACTTTATAACCAATCACTACTACTTTCTAAATATCAAAATAAATGACCATTAGATAGATTCACATATTTATGATCTAGAATTCATAGTTTATTCCATCAAATAATGGAGCCTTATTTGTGAATAAACCTTGTTGTACATGATAACTAGCCATGTGTGTTCCCTAGATTTACCTTCTAGTGGTTAGACTATTTATAAAGGAACTGCTATGATACCAATTATTAAGCATGAAATACACTAGGGGAAGGGGGTGAATTAGAGTGATTTAAAAATTTATTTTCTTAAAATTAATTCCCAAAATAGAAATAGTCACACAATATATCTATTAAGAAACATAATATCTATGTGAATAAACCCTCTCTTAGAAAAAACCTCAAATAAGAGGTACATGGATCTACCATCTAAATCCACCCTCAAAATAAAAATTATTCTACAAAAATTCTAGGCACCAACCTATTTGGAGACACCAATCCCAATCCCCAAGCACAAACTTAATAAGAGACACCAATCTCTTCTTTATGAGGCACCGACCTCCACTGAAATAATCTTTCACCACATTATTGTTGATTCATCAATGAATGATGGTAAATGAAATCTCATCTCTTCTCCACAAAAATCTACTTATACTTTAATGATAGAAATAATCAATCCTTCACATATTTATCCACATTTTCTTCTCCTTATATAGGATTCAATGAATCTTCACAAGAGAGGTGACCTCTACAAAATACACCCATACACCAAAAGAGGCATCCATTCATTTAATTTTTTATTTTAATTAAGGGTCATGACTTCCAAAATGGGGACAATGTATAAAATTTTAATGAAATTCAAACTAGTTTAAGAGTATTGGCCCTTACTTAATAGGCACTTAAATGGAATTGATCATCCCTTTCATTTGTGGGCATTAATTTCTACAAGGATAATGCTTTTTACATTAATGATAATCTCATTACCATTAATTATAATTTTTTTTTGACATATGTTTGCATTAATGATAATTTCATTGAAATACTTGTTTCAATAAGAACTCTTTTGACATCAATGAAAATATTTCAATAATCTCCCGCTTTGTCATTGATGTAAATCTTGTTGATAAATAGTGATGAATCTCCACTTTGACTAAAAACTCCCCCTTGCTCCGGTTCTCCTCCTTTGTTCCTCATTTAGTTAACTCTCCCCCTTTCACATTAATATAAATGGGACATATAATACAATCATAATGTATATCACCAAAGTATCCATGGAGCTAAAAAAATAATGCAATGATGAACTCCCCCTTAATTGATGATTCTATTGAACAATTTAATGACTAGAAATATGGATCACTCCCAATTTCTACCTTGTAAACTCAAAAGTTTATTTTGGGAGGGGATTCATGAAGATATATGTTATTTATTCCATTTTGTAAATATATTCCAAATTTACATGTTGATATGTAACCTATTCTATCAAGAAGTGATACTTGAGATGAATATGTTTTGTCCTAGAGTACATAACCAGATTATTTGAAATATTTATTGCACTAGTGTTATCATAGAGAATGGAGATTGGATGCTCATACTCTATCTTAAAATCTTTCAATTTTTAATTCATCTAAATAACATGTGAACAACATGATGCTACTAATATATATTCTATGTCTATCACGGATAAAGAAACATAATCATTCTTATTGCTTAACCAAGACACTAAATTATTTCCATGAAATAATGTTTCTCCATTTTTACTCTTTATATCATCAACACTTCCTAACTAATTTACATTTAAATACGATACTAGAGTCAAGTATTCACCTCTAGGATACCACAAACCATAATCGCAAGTACCTTTTAGATATTTGAATATTCTTTTGATGCCATAAACATGAGTTTATTTTGGTGGTGCTTGAAACTATGGTACTAAGCTTAAAACTCACATAATGTCTAGTTTTGATTTTGTGGTGTATATTAGGATAACAATATGGATATATAAAGTGTCAGATTTGATTCAAGAGATTCGTCATTTTTACTTAACTTACATCATGTAACCATGGGTGTGTTAACTAGTGTGCAAACATTCATTCTAAACTTGTTCAATATCTCCTTGACATACTTGGTTTGTGAGATAAATATTCCTTTGTTAGATTGAAAAATTTGTAAACTAAGACAAAATAACAATTATTCTATCATGTACATCTCAAACTCTTTTTGCATATCCTTTACAAATTATTGGGTCATTTTTTCACTCTCTTCCAAAGTTGATGTTATTGCATAAACCATAAAAATCAACTAATTTTCAAATTCAATATTTATGTAGAGATTGATATCAACAACTCCTATTTTTTAACCTTATTGTTGTGGGTATTTATCAAGTCTTGAATACTAGGCTCTAGGGTCTTGATTTATCCCATAGATTGATTTCTTAAGACTATACATATAATTCTTATTTTTTAATAAAAGAAAACCTTATAATTATTTGATATATACCACCTCCTTGAACTTTTTATTGAGAAAAGTAGACTTGACATCCATTTGTTAAAATTTAATGTTATTAAAACTAGCATATTCCAAAAAATATTATAATGGATACTAGTCTCTTAACGTGGGGAAAGGTTTCTTCAAAACTAATACATTCAATTTGACCATAGCCTTTACAAAATAACCTTGTTTTATTATTTGTATCTTGTCCATATACATTCAGTGTATTCTTGAACACCCACTTGGTACCAATAATGTTTTTATCTTTTAGTCTTAGAACTCATTCCCAAGTATCATTATTATTAGTTTGATCTATCTCTTCTCACATAACACCAATCCAATCCTTATTATTTCTAGATTTTTAAATGCTTTTAGGATCTATTTTAGATATCAAATAGAAATTTACTTGTTCATATGCACTCAATAATGTTCTTATAGATTTCACCCCATCATCTATATCACCAATCATTTGAATTTTTGAGTGATGTTTTTGAATAAATCTATATGGTGCCTTTGTATTTTCCTATTTCACTTATTTTTTAATACTTATTCTTCCTTGTAGTCTAGTTATTTTGAATGGTCATTTATTTGTACACTATTATTTTAAGGCCTTATTTCATCCATTCTTGCACTTGTACTTTTTACAATCTTTTTTAGTCTTTCATTATAACATCTATATGCCTTACATCTTGAGGAATATCCATGAAAAATACCTTCATTAGATCTAGAGTCAAACTTTAGTAATTATTTATCATCTTTTTGGAGTTAGAACTTACTCCCAAACACCTTGAAGTATTTAACTAATGATTGTCTACACTTCCATATATCATAATGTGTCTTTCTATTATTTACTCTAATTTTCACTCTATTCAAAATGTAGACTGTAGTGTTAATCACCTCTCTCTATAAATGATTTGATATCTTATATTTATTTAACATTATCCTTTCCCTCTCTTGAATAGATAGATTCTTCCTTTCTATAAATCCATTTTATTGTTGAGTTCTTGCAGCTAAGAAGTGTATTTTTATGTGATTATGCTCAAAAAGTTCTTCAAATTCATTTGAGAGGAACTCAACTTCCTGATCTGATCTCAAACACTTGATCTTTGAATCAGTTTCATTGTCAACCAAGGTGTTAAAATAATTAAATTTATCAAATGCTTGAGATTTTTATTTAGATAATTGACCCATGTCACTCTATAATGGTCATCAATGAGTGACATGAGGTAAATCTCACCTAGTATGCTTTTCATTCTTGTAGGCCAAAAAGGTCTATATGGATTAGGTTGAATAGCTTAGTTGTTGAGTACTCCTTTGAATTGAAACTCATCATTTTCTGTTTCCCATGTTAACATTGCTTGCAAAGAATATTTGAAGTTTTTTTTTTTTTTTTTTTTTTTTTTTTTTTTTTTTTTTTTTTTTTTTAATTTTTTAATAATATCTATTAGAGCTTGCTTGGTGATTACTTTCAAGAAATTATCAAATTTTATATCACCCATTATATTATGTCATATCCATCTTTCATCAATATGACTAATATAGCATTTGTTTTCCTTGACTTCATTGAGTATGTATAAGTTGTTTGATGGTCTACTAGCATTTGTAACTAGTTTTTCTTTATCTCCCTTCTTGAACTCACACCCTTGAGCATAAAATGTGAGGATGTTTCCTTGATCACAAATTTGACTAACACTTAAAATATTATGTTTCAAACCTTCAATGTACAAGACATTTTCTAATTTTGTCTTCCCATTGTCAAAACTAAGAGTACCTTTTCTAGTTATTATTTTTGTAGTATTATCTCAAAATTATACAATGCGTTCACTTATTTCATTCAAATATATAAATTTTATCTTGTATCTAGTCATGTGACTTGATCACCTACTATCAATGTACCATTATTTCCCTTCATCTTGTGCATGAAATTTTGTTTGCACAAGCATAAATTTCTCCTTGTCTTGATTATTTTTTCTATATTTTTGAAAATTATCTTTTATGTACAATAGGAGCATCCACTTTCTTGTCTTTTTTAGGAGGTTGTAAAAAATTACTTCTATATAAACATTTTATATGTCCATAGTTATTATACCTATAACATACAAAACTATTATCATTGTTATTTGATAAAAGTGGAAATGGGTTATAATCTTTACTTGAAAATACATATGTACTTATACCATTATCCCATGCATACCTATTTATTGGACATGTCTTACACTTCATTGCATTATGCCTAAAATGATTTTGATAGATAACAATAACTATAAAAAGAACTTGGGTACTTGATCATATTAAACTATCTTGGAGGGAATGATCTTTTGAAAAATTTAATGGGGATATACACACCTTTTTTGTCCTTGTGAGGAGTATCATGCCCTTTCTTATTATCACTTCCACCATTCACATACCCCTTGAGTACATCTGTGTAGCTCTTGGGATTCTATGGATATACTTTTTGGTGTTTTATATTTTTAAAACTCTAACCTTATTTAATGATATTATGGCAACCTTCATATCCATGACCATTTTTAATGAATTGTGACCTTTTGAAATTTAGAGTGTCACCCAAAATTTTGGTACACTTTTCAATATTTAAACTATTTTTCAACTGTGGTGTTTTTTCTTCTATAATTAGTTACTTAAAACAACTACTTCAAATTCCATATTTTCATAATTGTCTTCTTTTGTCTTTAGTTTGACTCACCTCTTGCTCTGCCCTTTTTTCTTCTTCCAATTGAGTTCTAAGGATGATGATAGTCTTTTCTAATTCATCAACACTTTGTCACATTATAATTTTTAAAACACAATCCTCTTCTTTATATTTTGATGTTATAATTTTTGTTTCAAATTATTTTCTTAGTCACCTTTATCTCTCTTAAATCACAAATGAGTTCTACTTCAAGATGTAGTTCTCCTTCACCTTTGACATCTTATTCCTCTTCTAAATATTTTTTTTTCCTTTTCTTACCAAGGTATCTTCACTTATAGAGGCATCACTTTTTATTTCTATAGCCATGAAAAAAAAAATTCTATCACTATCTGATATACATTCAATGGTCTACTTAGTTGAGATACTATCATTTTTATAATAAAGACTTTTATTGTGTTTATCAAAAACTTTCTTATATCCATTTTGTTTGTAACTTTTCTTGTAGTTATGAGGTTTTCTCTCCTTCTTTTTCCTTTCCTCATTATGATTTTCTTCATCGTCACTATCATCCCTATGTGGACACTTAGCAATAAAATTTCATATTTTACCACAATTAAAACATTTAAAAGGTAAATTACCTTTGTATTTGATGTATCCTTTCATAAGATTTATTAAAAAAGGGCCTCGTTTTCATCTTATTCATCACTAGTGCTATTACTCGATTTAGGATATTTATTTTTCACTTTCTTTGAAGCTTTAAAAATCATTTCCTTTCTTGATAGATTCTCTTTTTTAGTTATCATTTTATATGCTATGAAGATCCCATGAGACTAATCCATTGTTAATGAGTCTAGGTCGATTATTTCTTCAAAAAATGGAATTTTTGCATCAAATCACAAGGGAATTAACATCAACACTTTTATAATGATCATGGATTCTTAAACTTTTTCACTAATCCCTCTGATAGTGTTGACAATTTCATCCACATTAAAAATATAACCCACAAAATTTTCTTCATGTTTCATCTTCAAATTCTCAATCTGTCTTCTATGATTTTTGATCTTGGCCTTATTAACCTTGTTATCACCTTCATAGATGTTCTAAATTTTGTCATAGTTTTCCTTTGTCGAGTCACATTAGACTACATTGAAATTTTTTAATTTTGATAGGGAACATAAGATAGAATGCATGTCATTGGAATTATTCTCACTATCCTTCTTTTTAGCTTGATTCGTAGGTGGAGTTGATGGTAATTTATAACCAGTCACTAGTAATTTCTAGACATTAAAATCAAGGGTCATTAGATAGGTTCCAATCTTTATGCTCCAGAATGAATAATTTATTCTATCAAATAATGGATCATTATTTGTGAATAAACCTTCTTCTACATGATGATTAGCCTGTGTTCTTGAGATCTACCTTCTAGCAATTAGATTATTTCTTAAGGAACCACTCTGATACCAATTGTTAAGCACACAACACATGGAAGGGGGTGGTAAATTAATGTGATTTAAAATTTTATTTTCTTAAAATTAATACCCATAATAAAAATAGTCACACAAGATATATCTATTAAGAAACACAATATTTACATGGATAAATCCTCTCTTGAGAAAAACCTCAAAGAAGAGCTACATGGATCTAAATTCTAAATCCAACCTCAAAATAAAAACTATTTTACAAAAAAATTATGCACCAACCTACTTGGAGACACCAATCCCATCGATAAGCATCAACATAACAAAGGACCCCAATCTCTTCTTTATGAGGCACCAACCTTCATTGAAACAATATTTCACCATATTATTATTTGTTTATCAATGGATGATGGTAAATTCAATCTCATATCTTCTCCACAAAAATCTACTTATACTTGAATTATATAAAGAATTAATTCTTTTATTATTTATCTACCTTCTCTTATCCTTATATAGGCTTCAATGACTCTTCACAAGGGAGGTGAACTCTCCAAAATACACCCATACAACAAAAGAGGCATCCATTCATTTAATTTTTAATTTTAACTAAGGGACAAGATTTACAAAATGAGGCATGTCTATATATTTTTATTGAAACTTAGCCTAGTTTAAGAGTATCAGCCATTATTTCATAGGCTCCTAAACACAAGTGATCATCCCTTTCATTTTTGGCCATTTATTTATGCAAAGATATTGATTTTTACATCAATGATAATCCTATTTTAATTAATTATATATTTTTTGACATTTTTTTACATTAATGATAGTTATGTTGACATCATTATTTCAATAAGAACTCATTCGAAATCGATTACAATATTTTGTCATGTTTTAGTAATGTAGGGTAACCACCTTTATTCTTGCCTTCATAACTTCCCATTATCATTCCAATAATAACCATTGCATTAATCTTAAAAGTTACCTTCATTAAATTTAGTAGTAAATTTAGGCATAAGAGATAGTTGTATACTTTCATCATTAGCATATTTATTAATTTTTTTATTTTAATTTTTATGTAATATATTTGTTTTAATATTTTTTGAATTGAGAAAAAACTTTATTTTGAACTTGAGATCTTTCTATCTAATTAATTTCATTTCAATTAGCTTACATATATTATTAGATTTGATTTGAAAATATAATTATCATTATTAATGATGATGATAATATTAATAATAATATTATTATTGTAATTAGAATTATTCATCTTAATATTATGTTAACTCAGTCATTATTTCAATGACATTTACTATTAACTATGTAAAATACATCAATAGATATCCTTATCAAGGTGTGTGTTCCACTTATGTAAACAATTAAATATGATATATACTCCTCAAAAATGATATCTCTTGACATTTTTTACATAAATTTATCTAAGATATGTATGCTAGTTTATATAAAAACCACTTGACTTTTTTTCTAAAAAATATGTAGAGTTAAGACCTTGAACTCATAAAATAATAAAATTAAAAATATTATTAACCAATAATATCAAATTTAGTTATAATTAAAAATAGTAATGCATAAATTCAATGATATTGACTCAGTCTATGTAGAATATTTCATGAATCTAACTTACATGAGCATATATTCACAAACTTCATTTCCTTGTTCTGAGGGTAAATTCTCAATTGATAAGCAATGTTATTCAAGCAGACGTAAAACCATACAACTAATTTTAAGTCATATTATTCATTAATTCTTATCTTAATAAATCCTTGTAGGGACAACCAAACTCATTCTTGATACTTTAGGAGGAAAGTGCAAAAATGACCTTTATTAATAATAATATCACAACTAGTTAATGTTGATACTTATTTAATCTAAAACCCCTTATTGCACTTTCTTGATCTATACTTTAGACAGTTTGAATACTAATAAAACTATAGATATTTAATAATTTCATTGACTCAATCAATGATGGGATATACATAAGGAGGATAGTAATATAAAAACCTTCCTCTAAAACTAGTCCTTTTAAAGCTTTAAATGGAACAAGATAAACATATTTCTCCAAATTTATACTATCACTTCAAATCTTTGTAGGTTAAAAATAATTATAGTAAATTGATCCACCATGTTAAGGGTATTATAGTGTAACAAAATAATCAACTAGTGGGAACTTAATTTGTAATTATAAACTCATATAAATAGGGCATTGTGATCCATATTTGAAATATTTCAGTGTTGCACTGAAAGATGTTATGTAGAGATGACAGGTGGAAGAAATGGTGAAGAGACTAATGATATGAGAAGAAGTGGAATAGATGAATAGGAAATTATATGAGATGAGAGATAATTTTCCATCATAGAATTGAATAAAGGAGGTTCTTCTTATAAAAATTTGGCAAAATTTTATCTTATTTATCCTGCTTCCCATAGTTTTCCATGAAGACTATAAGCAGTTGTGACAAATGTATAGTAATTATTATAATTTTATCCAATTGAATGAATAAAAATTTAATACTGATGAGAAATTTTTGTACTATGTTTTTTCATAAAATATTACATTTAATTTTTATGACATCAATTTTTATAGTTTACTAAAAATCCTACAAGTATATAATCAACACATAATCGAGTAATAGCTATTTTGTAAGGGGAATATAGAATCAATAAGTGCACAATACTAGTTTCTTGGATGTATTTCAATATGACCTAGGACTAATAAATGGGCCTTCCATTGGGGATAAAAAAAAATACCTACTTTTAGAATGGATTTTATCAAAGAAGGAGATTGTTTTTATTACATTATATCTTTCACAACTATTAAACATGATTTTTTTTTAATATGTTAGTCATTAATTTTTTGAAATAATTTAAAGTTAATTTATTTTAATGTTAGACATTAAATTTAGACACACCTACACCATTATGGCCTTTAAACACTCTCCATGAGGGCCAATATAGGAGTGTCTCTCAACATAATTATATTATATGATAACAACCAAAAACAAATCTATGAATTGTTTGTAAGTAGAAACTTGTATCACACCATAAGATAACAATGAAAAGATGGTTTGGAAGTTGTTTAAGTAAAAGTTATATAAAATCACATAATAACAATAAAAATCTAGATAATGATGACTATAACATGAGAACATAAAGAAAATACACATTACAACGCATGTTGACAACCAAAAGTAAGAGAAGGATGACTATAACATTGAATTAAGGGAAGTGACCTTACAACATTTTTAATGATAATGGATTATTAAAAAAAATTATGGAGCCCTCTGATTTTTTTGATAATTTACTCCACATGAATAAGATATCTCACAACATGTTCTTCATCTTTCATCTTCAAACTCTCAAACTTTCTTTTATGAGTTTGGAGCTTGACCTTCTTCACCTTTTTATCACCTTCATAGATGTTTTGAATTTTGTCCCATATTTTCTTTGTTGAGTCACATTGAATTACCTTGTAAAATTATGATTTTTATAGGACACACAAGATATCATTCATGTCTTTGGAATTATTCTCACTAGCCTTATTTTTTACTTTATCTGTAGGTGCAGTAGATGGCACTTTATAAACAATAATTACTTATTACCAAATATAAAAAGCAAGGCCCATTAGGTAGGTTTACATCCTTATGGTTGATAATGCTTAGTTTTTTTCATCAAACAATGGAACCATATTTGTGAATAAACCTTCTCGTACAAGATGAATATCCATGTGTGCTCCTGAGATCTACCTTATAGCAATTAGATTATTTCTAAAGGAACCAATTTGATACCAATTTTTAAGCACACAACACAATAGGGGGAATTAGTATGATTTAAAAAATGAATTTCTTAAAATTATTTTCAACACTAAAAACATTCACACAATATCTATCTATTAAGAAACATAATAGTTATGTGTAAAACCCCTCTCTTAGGAAAAAATATAAAGTAGAGTTACTTAGATCTACCATCCAAATCCAACCTAAAAATAAAAATTATTTTACAAAAAATTTAGGTACCAACCTTATTTGGGACATGAATCCCCACCACCAAGCATAAACCTAACCAAGAGACACCAATATTTTATTTATGAGACACTGACCTCCATTGAAACAATCTTTCATGACATTGTTGTTACTTCATAAATGAATGATGGCAAATTCAATATCTTCTCTTCTCCAAAAAAATTTGCTTATACTTGAATGATAGAAATAATTATTTCTTCACATATTTATCTATCTTATCTTCTCCTTATATATTACTTCAATTCCTCTTCACAAGTGAGACAACCTCTCCAAAACACACTAATACACAAAAAGAGGCATCTATTCATTTAATTTTTTATTTTAACTAAAGGGAATGATTTTTAAAGGGGGTCAACCTATAAATTTTTAATTAAAGTTAGCCTAGTTTAAGAGTATTGTCCCTTCCTTAATAGGTGCTTAAACACAAGTGATCAACCCTTTCATTTGTGGGTATTGATTTATGTAAATATAATGCCTTTTACATTAATGATAATCCCATTTCCAATAATTTAAATTCCATTGGCATCTAATAACATTAATGATAATAATATTGGCATCATTACTTCAATAAGAACTCCTTTATAATCTATGATAACATTTCAACATGTGTTAGTAATGTAGGGTAACCACCTTTATTCTTGACTTCATAACTTCTCATTATCATTCCAATAATAACCATTACATTAATCTTCAAATTTTCCTTCATTAAATTTAACAATAAATTTAGGCACAAGAGCTACTTTAATACAAGTTTGATCACTATCATGTTTATTAAATTTTTTAGTTTAATTATTTTATAATATCTTTCTTTTTAGCCTTTTTTGAATTGAGAAAAAACTTTGTTTTGAACTCGAGCTCTTTCATTCTAATTAATTTCATTTTAATTATCTTACATATGTTGTTATATGTTCTTTCACAACATAATTATCATTATTAATAATGATAACATTATTATTATTATTATTATTATTATTATTATTATTATTATTATTATTATTCTTGTTGTTGTGGTTGTTGTTGTAGTAATTATCATTATTCATCTTAAGATTATGATCATTCATAGTCATTATCTCAATGGCATTTAATATTAACTATATAAAATACATAAATATATATCATGATTGAGGTGTATGTTCCACTTTTGTCACAAATTCAATTTGATATAGATGCCTGAAAAATTTAATCTCTTGACATTTTTTACATAAATTTATCTAAGATATGTATGCTAGTTTAAGTTAAATATGCTTGACTATTTTTCTTAAAAATATGTAGAGTTAGGACCTTGAACTCATAAAATAGTAAAATAAAAAATATTATTAACTGATAACATGAAATTCATTGAGAATTCAAAATGATAATGTATAAAGTCAATGACATTGACTCAGTTAATGCATAATCTTTCATAAATCCAACATACAAGAGCATATTTTCATAAACATCATTTCCCTATTCTTAGGGGAAAACCTCAATTAAGAAGTAATGTTATTTAAGCACACATAAAACCATACAATTAATTTTAAGCCATATTAGTCATTAATTCTTCTATTTAAAAATGCTTGTAGGGACAACCCAAGTCATTCTTGACACTTTAGGAGTAAAATGTAAAAATAAGCTCAACTAATATTAATGCCATAACTAGTTGATGTTGATATTCATTTAATCTAAAACCCCTTAATCTAATTTATTAACCTAGAATTTAGAGACTCTTAACACTAATAAAACCATACATATTTATGAATTTAATTAAACCAAATAATGATGGGATATACTCAAGGAGGATAGTAATATAAAAACCTTACTCTAAACCTAGTCTTTTTGAAGCTTCAAAGGGACCAAGATAAAATTATTTCTCCAAATTTATATCATCACTTCAAATATTTTTAGTTTTAAAAGAATTAGAGTAAATTTCCCCACCATGTTAAGGTTATTATAGTTGAATAAAATAATTAATTAGTGGGTACATAGTTTATAATTATAAAATTATATAAATAAGGCATTGTAATCCATATTTAAAATATTAGTTTGCATTGAATGATGTTATGCAAAGATGAAAGGTGGAAGAAATGGTGAAGAGAGTGATGATAGGAAAGGAAGGGGAATAGAAGAAGAGGAGATTCTATGAGATAAGAGATGCTTTTCCACAAAATAATTCAACAAAGGAGGTTCTTCTTATAAAAATTTGGGGAAATTTTATCTTATTTATTCTACTTTCCATTATTTTCAATGCTTACTATAAGTAGTTGTGGTAAATGTGTAATTATTTATTTGATTTTATCCAATTGTATGAATCAAAATTTAATACTAATGAACAACTTATATACTATGTTTTACATAAAACATTACATTCAATTTGGATGACATCAAGTTTTATAGTTTACTAAAAATCCTACTATTATATAATCAACACAAAATTAAGTAATAACTCTTTTGTAAGGGGAATCTAGAATCAATGAGTGCAGAGTGTAGGTTTCTTGGATGTATTTCAATATCAACTATGACTAAGAACTGGGCCTTCCATTAGGGATAAAAACAAATACCTACCTATATACAAGATTTGATTAGAGAAGGAGATTATTTTTATTACATTATATCTTTCACAGCTATTAAAAGTGTTTTTTTTAAATATGTTAGTCATTAAATTTTTAAGATAATTAAACATTAATTTATTTTAATGTCATCCATTAAAGGTGAACACAATTACACAATTACGGCCTTTGAACACTCCTCATGGGTGCCACTATATGAATTCGTCTCAATGTAATTACATTACATGATAATAACCAAAAACAAATATGTGAACTATTTGTAAGTATAAACTTGTATCACACCATAAGATAACAAACAAAATTTGATTTGTAAACCATTTAAGTAAAAATTATAAAACATCACATAATAACAATTAAAATCTAGATAATGCTGAGTATAGCATGAGAACACAGATACAATATACATTAAATCACATGCTGACAACCAAAATCAAGAGAAGAATGACTATAACATTAAATCACATTAGATAAAATAATGGGAATAAATGAACACTATTATTTATCATTGAATATTTATGCTAAATTTAGTTTTTTAAATTTGTATTTCAAAATTTATGAGATTAAAATGAGGTGATGAAGTTCCTAAAATAAAAGTCTATATGAACAAAACCTATTTTGAAAACATAAAGTTTTATCATGCATTTTAAATGTTATGAATTTTTTTGGAATCAACTAAGTGGTAATTAGTTGGATAGATATTTCATGTCTCTCTAGATGAAATATCATAAGGAAGTATATTGAGGCTAATACTAGGTTACAGTTGATATGTTTACAATTTACACAATTATATTTTTTATTAAAGCCTAGTATACGTAAAAATTCCTTGTTGCACTTGTATATAGGTAGTTTCTAAAGATTGCAATGTAAGAAAATACATGTTGTATGTTTCAATTTTTTCATGGTACTAATATTATATGATACTCATATTAACATCTAAATAAGAAGTTAACTAACTTAATGTTGTAACATAGTGTAAGTTATAAAAATTTTATAGTAAAATTTCCCATGGTGTTAAGGGAATTATAGTGGAACCAAATCCTGATCTAGTGAGCTATGGAACTTATTTTGTAATTATTAGATTATATAGATAAGGCATTCTGAGCCATATTGAAATATTGGGATTATAATGAATGATGATATGGAGAGATGAGAGGTGGAAGAAATGATGAATAAAATGATGATAGGAAAAGAAGGGGAATAGATGAAGAGGAGAATCCATGCATTGAGAGACACTTTTTAATTATATAATTTAATAGAGGATTATCATTTTAAGAAAATTTGGGGAAATTTATCTTATTTTTTATGCTTTCCATTGGTTTCCATGTAAATTATAAGTAGTTTTGATGAATGTAAAATTATTATTTTGATTTTATCTAATTGTATGAATCAAAATTTAATATTGATGAATAGTTTTTGTATAATGTTTTTGCGTAAAAATTACATTCAACTTATATGACATCAATTTTTATTGTTTATTAAAAATCCTAATAATATATAATCAACATATAATAAATAAATCACTCTTTCCTAAGGGGAGTGTGGGATCAATGTGTGTATAATATAGGTTTATTGGATGTATTTAAATATGAACTAGGACTAAGAAATGGGCCTTTGATTGGGGATAAAAATGAATACTTTTTTGTATATTTGATTTGATCAGAGAAGTAGTTCATCTTTATTACATTTTATCTTTCATAACTATTAAAAGTGACTTTTAGGAATAAATTATTTAGTGTGTACATTATAATATTGAGTGAGAGATATATTTTTTATTAGTTATTGAGGCTGGTTACAACAAATAACATAAATAGCTTTGAGGTGCATACATTAGAAGATTGAAAGAGAAATTTGTGGGGTGGGTAGTTAAACAAGACTAGTTGAATATAGGAGCAACGCCACCTATATATATATGTAACGTTTTTCTCTAATAGTAAGTAACATGAATATAATAAAGTATTATTATTGTGATTTTTGTTTTTGCCTCTTCCAATTTTTATTACTGATTTATTTTTGATATGTTGATCATTAATTTTTTATGATAACTATAAAAGCTTTTTATATTAAAAGTGAACATACATTCCATAATATACTTCCAAAAATCCTCATAGGTGTCATTATAGAAGTGATTCTCAGCATAATAATATTACATGATAACAACCAAAAATAACTATGTGAACTATTTGTAAATAGAAACTTGCATTATACCCAAAAACAATAGCCAAAAGCTCATTTGTAAATTGTTTTAAGTAGAAACTTATATTACATCACATAATAAAAATCAAAATTTAGACAATGATTATTTTAACATGAGAACATAAATAAAATATGCATTACATCACATGTTGACAACCAAAATCAAGATAAGGATGACTAGAATCAAATTAGATAAAAGAATGGTAATACATGAACACTCTTATTTCTTGTTGAAAATTTGTGCTAAATATAAATATTTTAATTTTTGGTATGAAATTTATGAGAATAAAATAATGTGGTGAGATTCCTAAAATAAATCTCATAATTAAAATATAAGAAATCACAAGAATAGTTTAGGGGCACAGTGGAAGACGATGACATTATATTGAATAACAATATTTTAAACTAGAATGGAATGGTTGTGGGAAGAGACATACCCTCTAGCCATACAAAAGAGCCCACTTCCTCCCATAACTAAAATCTCCTTCTACCCTTGTAATGGCATGCGCTTCCCCACAACACTCAATTTTCCACCCTTTTACTTTGTACTATGTATATAGTAAGTCATAGCTATGAGTAGGCTAAATTATCCATGTGATGATATGAAATACATCCCCTGTGCTCTTCCCAACACCATTGATTTGGTGTCACAAGTCTTAACTAGAGGGTGATCAATAATATACACTAGACTAGAATAAGAAACCCCACTAGAAAATTCCATTGGCTTCTATGGTGTCACTTGAAATGCCATGTCACTCTCCATGCCCTATAAATAAAAATTATATTACTCTGAATCTCCTCCCCCAATCTATGAATAAAAGCATTGACATTCATAATATTGAAGAAACATCAAATGATTAATGTCGTAAAAATACCTAATGCATTATTTATTTCCAATTTGTAATAATGAAGACAAACACCTCACACATACACACATCCAAATAAATACAAATGAAGATAAAAAAAGAGTAAGGAGTCAAGAAGAAAAAAAGAATGAGTGTTATTCTCAGATAAATATTTACACCATTTTATAGAGTTTTATTCTAGTAAAAGAAGATAAATAGAGGAAATATTTTCCTACAATAGTAAAAAAGAGTTATAAAATGTGAGGGTTTCTCTATTCTTTTGGGTCTAGTAATTGACATCTATATCACTTTATTTTTAATTTTCATCATCCAACTATCGGGAAAAAACTATGAACGGTGGTATGTTTTGAATCCTAATATAGAAACGAGTCAAATGATGACTTGTCACAAACCATGTTTTGACTTTCATAAATCTTTTGTGTCTCAAAATCCTTGAGATGGTATGATTTTAAGGTAGTATTATACCCCAATAAAAGGTAGTAGATTGTCTTTCATTTGATATTCCTTTTTCTTTTTATTCAGGAAATGCATATATGATGTATAAAAAAATAATATTAGATGGGATATTGAAGTTTTATGATCAATCCATACCTCTTATAGTGTTTTATCTTGCAATATATTTGTAGGTGTCCTTTTGAGAATATATATGATTGTCTGAAATACTTCTACCTTGAATGGATCCTCTAACTTCATAGTGGGAAGCATGCAATGATCCATATCCATGACTAAATGATTTAATCACTCTATAATACCATTTTACTAGGGTCTATAGGGAGTATCCAAGTGTTATTTGATGCCATGTTACTTCAGCAATGCCAAGAATTCCTTTGATGTGAATTCCCCACTTGATATAAGCAAAGGAGATGAAGAGCTCTCCTTTATTGGGAAACAACAATATGGTAGAAGAACTTAAAATGAGTAAAGGCTTCATTCTTCCTATTTAGAAAGAAAACCCATGTCTTGTGAGATAAATTATCAATGAACAACTTGAAGTACTTGAATCCTTAGAAATAAGCAGGCAAAAGTTTGTATAGATTGGTATGTACCATATTGGGACAATCCATCACTTGTGAGGAAATCAAATAAAACAAAACCCTATATTATTTATTAGAAATTCATCCAAGTCGTACATGAAAATAATGGTAAAACTAAGGAATTCTATGTACCATGGCCTTAAAGCTACGCTGGTACAAATAACTAGTGAAAAGGTACCCATATTGATAATTTCCTAGCATGGTAGAATTATGTCATAGAGGTAGAGAGAGAAAACACATTGGATGAAACTACATCTATGGAAAATAATCAACCCTTTAAAAATATCTATTAATGACCTTACGCTCTCATGACATGAGATAAAATTTTATTCAATTATTGATCATGAACACCACCTTATCCTTATGATTCAAGAGATGACTTACGAATTATATATTTGTTGTCAAGCTAGGACATACATTACCTTTTTTAGAGTACCATGTCTCATCCTGAGAGGAATGGTGATAGTTCTAGTTCCTTTTATAACATACTCTTTATCATCTCTACTATGAAATTGATCTCTAGATGGTTGATTCATTAGTGAAATAAAGAGTTCCTTACATCCTATCATATGCTTGTTTGTGTCAGAGTTGATCAAACAAATATTTATCATTTGTGATGAGGTTTAGGAGACAAAAACTACATGTATACACATAATATTATCACACTTTTATCATTTCCTAACACTTTGTATCCTGTAGGAACTTGTTGAGACTCAATCTCTCTAATTACATGCCTTAAGTGGTGCACCAAGAAAGGGGCAAGTAGACTATTGGTTCTTCATAGGATTGTTTTCCCTTTTTACACTTGTTATATATACTCTAGTCTCCTAAAAACCATTTACCTAAGCATAATCTCACACTTTCACACCCCTCCACTCATTTACATTACTCATTTAGCCTTTCTCTAACCTAATTTCACTTTGACTAGATTTAAGACTAGGTCAACTGGGTTGACCCTATTTGTTTTGTCATTTACCCACACAACTGACCTAATACACTTTTTATCACTTTCAAAAAATTACTAGGTCAACTTGGTTGACCCTATTGGCCATAACATTTATGAAATAATTAGGTTAGGTTTTCCTATATATACTCATTCATTTTAGTCATTATTAAGAGAGAAGAGAATAAGATACATGAAGAAGTGAATATACACATATGCTTATTGACCATTCTACTTGCAGAGAAATCTTAGCATTTCATACTTTCTTGTAAGATAAAGATCTTGTCTATTGGATAAGTCTTTTGGATGTAGTGATAGGTTGTGTCTCCTAGAGATTATTTGTTCTTGTCATTTATACATACCATAACAACCTCTTATGAAATACCTTGGTCAAGGGAGAGATTGAGGCTCAACTAGTTCATATTCAAAGGTAAGTATTCATAACTTTCTTCCTCCTTTGTAAGAGTAGATATATAATGCATTTGTAGTTATCTCCCATATATTAGGATTCCTTATACATTAACATGAGTATATTTTTTCTATACATGTTTACTTATGTTGTTTATTACCCCAACATTATGCCACAAGCTTTGGTGAGCACTAGATTATGACTTTGCTTTACTTATTTATTATTTTAGTGAATATGAAGACATAGGAACCCCTTAGGGTTGTTACATGAATTTTCTTAGATTGTAGGCTTTGGAACCCTCGCTAGCAAGTTCATTGTGATAAGAGATCCCTTAATCAGGTGTAGTAGATCCCCATCTTGGTCACGTTCCCAATTATCTAATATATCCTCAATTAGAAGTGTAAGTAGGATATGTATTCTCTGAGTTAGGATTGACTTATATATCTCTTATCTTTTTGATTTCATACATTAATTTGAACCTCATTTGAATCTAAGCTTGGTAGGATTTCTTTCACATTTTTCAAACTATTTCATTTATTATCACTCTTTATTTATGATATTGGGTTGACTCTCTTGATATAGTTCTAACTCTTATGCATAGGTTTAACACACAATCATATCATTATGACTCTATTATTTCTATGTAGGTCATCATCAAATATAGGTTACTAGATCAAACAAGTCAACATAGTATCTTTACTCATTTCTAGAAAACAATCTAGGTCAACCTTGTCGATGTAGTTATTTATATAGGCTTCAGTTAGAGGGCTTCACAGAACTAGGTCAACCCACTTGACTTAGTAGAATTTCAAGAATATAAAATAGATAAATTTATAAATATAATCATCTTCAAACCCCCCAAGTTTCCTTTCTATGTTTATTTATCACTTCAAACATTTGTTACAGTTCTTTTTTCATAGTTTGTAGTCTTTAAAACTACTCGTGTACAGTCAACTAGGTCGACCTTGTTGACATAGTTCAGTATTCTATATTATATCTGGAAAACAAGGTCATCACTATCAATGTAGTTCTTTTTTAGACACTTGCTTCCATATTACATTACCAACACTATCAACCCTATTCTTTATTCTTTATATACATTGTCATCTGAAACAACATTGTAACATGTTTCAAAGTTAGAATTAACACTACATGCTAGTAATTAGTTCACACTTTCACTTTTAATTGTTTTCATGTTTAGAATAACTCACATATTCTAGTTAGGTGTTTTTCAATATACTATTTAGTTTTACTATTTTATCTTTTATAAACATGCTACCAAATCACTTAACACTTAAAACACATTCAACACTTGTCTTCTTGAGGTGTACCTACTTGGATTTCATCACCAAGGGGGAAGATAACTTGGTTTTTTGGCCAAGAATAAATACATGGTTAATGTTATATACTCTTAAATAACTTGACACCCTTATCATTGTAAGATTGTGAAGTGAGGGGTAGGCCAAAATAAAAAGCTAAGTACCTTTTAGCTTTAAACATCTTTAAATTATAAATAGATTGCTTTATAGTTCCCTACTTACAACCAACTTCCCTATTATATTAATTACAAAATTTATAATAATTTAACAATAATCAAGATGACCACTAACTTAGAATTTATTTATTTTTTAATACTTTCTCTTTGACCATTCTACTTGGGGATCAATCTTAGCATTTCATACTTCTTTTGGAGATACAAATCTTGTCTTTTTGATAAGTCTTTTAGATGCATTGATAGGTAGTGTATCCTATATTTTATTTTCTCTTGTCATCCTTATATACCATAACAACCTATTATTATGAAGCACCTTGGCCAAGGGAGATATTGAGGCTTGGCAGGTTTGTCTTCGAAGATAAGTATTCCTAACTTATTTCCTCCTTTGTAAGAGTAGATAGATAATGCATTTTTAGTTATCTGCAATGTATTAGGATTATTTATACATTTACATGAGTATATATCTTCTAGATATGTTTACTTCTATTATTTATTACCCTAAATTTGTGATATAAGATTTGGTGAGTACTAGATTAACACTTTGTTTTACTTATTTATTAGTTTAGTGAATATGAAGACATAGGACCCCCTTAAGGTTGTTGCATGCTTCTGCTTAGACTGGAGGCTTTAGAACCCTCCATAGAAAATTCATTATGATAAGATATCCCTTAACTAGGTCTAATAGATCCCCATTTTGGTCATGTTCCCAATTATCAAATGTATCCTCAATTGGAAGTGTGAGTAGGATCTATATTATCTGAGTTGGGATTGACTTATAGATGTCTTGTATTTTTGATTGCATACATTCATTTGAACTAACATGAATCTAAGAATTACAAGATTTCTTTCATTTTTTTTTAAAAAATTCATTTATTATCATTCTTTATTTTTGTTACTGGGTCAACTATGTCGATATAGTTCTAACCCTTGTGCATAAGTTTAACACATAGTCGTATCAATATGACTTTATTATTTTTGTGTAGGTCATCATCAAATAAAGTTTATTAGATCGGATAACTCAACACAATATCTTTACTCATTTCCATAAAAAAACTAGGTTGACCCTATCAACTTAGTCTTATAAGAAGCATCCAAAAATCAATTAGGTTGACTCTATCGATGTAGTTATTTATATAGGCTTCAATAATAGGCTTCATAGAACTAGGATGACCCACTCAACTTGGTATAATTTTAAGTAGCTAAAATAGATAAATTTAAAAATATAATAATCTTAAAATCCCCCAAGGTTCCTTTCTATCTTTATTTGTCACTTCTAGCATTTGTTATAATTTGTTTTTTCATAGCTTGTAGTCTTTAAAACTAACCACGTATAGTCAACTAGGTCGACTTTGCCAACATAGTTCTATATTCTATTTTGGAAACTAGGTCAACACTATCAACGTAGTTATTTTTTAGACACTTTCTTCCATATTACATTATCAACATTCTTGAGCATATTCTTTATTGTATATATACACAGTCAATTAAAACAACATTAAACTATGTTTCAAATTTGGAATTAGCACTACATGTTAGTAATTAGTTCACACATTCACTTTCAGTTGTTTTCATGTTCAGAGTAACTCACATAGCCTAATTAGGGTTTTCAATATACCATTTCATTTTACTATTTTATCTTTTATGCACACACTACCAAATCACTTAACACTTAAAACACATTGAACACTTGTCTTTTTGAGGTCTACCTACTTTAATTTTATCACCAAGGGGAAAACTTACTTGGTTGTTTGGCCAAGTATAAATACATGGTTAATAGTATATGATAGTAAAGCACCTGACACCCTTATCATTGTAGGATTGTGAAGTGAGGGGGTAGGCCCTAATAACATACAATTACCTTTCAGCCTAAAACATATTTACATTATATTTAGATTACTTTTTAGATCCCTACTTACAACCAACTTCCCTATCGTATTAATTATAAACTTTATAATAATTTAACAACACTCAGGTTGACCACTTATTTAGAATTTACTTTTTGGTTGAATGCTTTCTCTTTTATAATTATGTGTTGTATTGTAAAACTTGCATTATCTAATGTTGGTGTAATGTTTGTGCTATGTGTTCCAATTTGATCATGTCACATTGATCCAATTATCTATATGTTTGATTTCATTTTTCTTCAATTTATCTTGTAATATTTTCCCCATGTTTTAGAACATTGTCATCTCTATCAACATAGTCACTTACAGACTACTTTACCTATCCTCCTTGGCTTACTAATTTGAATAAGTCAACTTAGTATCATTCAAAACTTCCCCCTTGGTATACCAAGTTGATTGGGTCAACTTAGTATATATCAAAACTTCCCCCTTGGCATACTAAGTTAAATGGGTCAACTTAGTATATTTTTAAACTTCCTCCTGAGCATACTAACTTGACTAAGTTGACTTAGTATCTTTATAAACTTCTTCATTAGCATACTGAGTTGACTAGGTAAACTTAGTATCTTTCTCAGCTTCTTCTTTAGCATACTAAGTTTACTGGGTTGACTTAATATATTCTAGACAAACACTGTATAGTATAGAGCCAACCCAGTTGACCTTGTTCACTCTAGGTTGACCATGTACCTCTCTTTGGCCAATTTTATCCATATTCTTCCTCATTGCTTTTTGATATCCACTCCTTCTTGGTATCATGAAGCCGCTTATCAAATTCTTTCTTGATAGTCTCAACCCATTGTGAATTCACATGGGTTGTTCTCTCCTACCCCACCTTTCCACAATAGAAGACAACTCTTTATTGTGAAACTCCTCACCACATGGTTCTAAATCTTATCAACATTTATCTACCCCATACCATATAGTAGATCTCAATAATCCTATTAGATAAATCTCAAACCATGACAATCATATATTGTATACCAATTTTACCCCTTCTAAAAATAGAAGTCATAAAATCATCAACCCATCTACACCAAATTTTTTAACCTCGCATTATGTTCCACCTTTTACAACCAAAATTCACAATCCTCTTGTTACACACATAATAAGAGCACCTAGCATTATCACTTCCCAAAGGAACATGGTTAAATCCACTCAAACTAATGATCTAAATGATTCCCAATTCTTCAGAAACATTTATGATACTATTATTCACACTCCTAGTAAGAATGGTTACTTTACCAAGATTACTCATTATACCAATCTTAAGAAAACTAACACTAATGTTGGGAATCCTCCACCTTCAAATAATCCTCCTCCCACTAACATTAATAATGCTTCCATTAACAACACTAATACCCCACCTTCAAATCCATAAATTGACACAACTCAAATTCTTTCTCAAATATTTCAACAAATGATCATGTCAACGAATAATCATTCCTAAATGATACAAATACAACAACATTTATTACATATGATTGGTTAACCACCTCAACTCATCATGTCTCAACCAAATCAAAAAAAATTTGCTCTTCCTCCTAGAGATGTCAATGGCAATATCATCCCTCAACCTACTTTGCATAATAGAACTCTTCAACATCTTCAAAATGTAATTTTATGTCCATTCATTGCATCCATATATATTGGCATTATTTCTTCAACTATCTCATATGATGGGAATAAGTAACACACTATATTTGTTAAATCTTTTGGCAATATCTATATGTAATTGGTCCAAACAAACACCTTTTCTACCACCAAGCTCTTAGCCAAGACCTTTGTTGGTGATGTATTTGAATGGTACAACCAACTTCTTAGACATTCCATCTCATAGCTAGAGGATTTAGTCAATGTTTTAGTGAAAGAATTCAAACATGATGATACTCCTAAAAATTACCTTAGACATTTCATCAATGTCAAGTAACTTTTGAATGAGTCAAATCATACTTTCATAAAATAATGGAAGTATTTAACTCAAAAAGTGGACCATAGAATTAATTATGATACTCTTTTAAAACTATTTTTCATAGCTCTTAAGGCTCCCCTTCAATATAGAGTTGAAATCTTTTCCTCTAAAACTTTAAAAGAAGCCTTAGACCAATAAAAAAAGAAAGACTTGCTTATGACTCAATTTGAAACACCTCAAACAACTACTAAATGACCTTTCCAATAATTTTCTAATAACATTGATTGATCCAAGCCTCCCTAACCTAAAAATGGAACATCTAATTTGACCAATTTTAACCCAAGCCACCCTCCCTTGAGTCTCTAATAGCTTTAGGAAAAATTACCACCCTCTAACCCCATAAGCTTTGATCCTTCCAAACCTCCTACAAAATGGTACAATCTTGATAAGTTTTATTGGTGGCATGCTAATATAGGTCATTCTCATGATTATTTTCATGATCTTCACCTATTTATTCTTGCTTATTTGTTTGGTCCACATTTCAATCTTGATACTCTAACAAAACAACATTATCAAGACTATATTCAAGCTTCTCAAATTCAATCTAAGGAACCACAATCACATCAGCACCTACTACTTAATGAATAATAATTCTCACCTGCCTACACCTCATCCACTAATGTCATTCACACCAAAATTGATCCTTCTTCCTACAATAATAAGGAAAATATAGCTATCATTAACATCTTTAAACATGTTGTTGCATCGATTTAACCTCAACCTCTTAGGTCACATGAACTGAAGGAGTACCAGGTTCTAATGCCTACTCCAAATCATATCATACACGGTCCTCATTTACCTCCTTTACCTCTTCATGCTTATCCTACACGTCTTATGTCACATTTAACATCCCTATAATCAAACAAACCAACACATTTACCTATCTCCAAATGCACCTACCAACCTAATATAAATCATTCTAATAGTTCAATGTTACTTCACTCCACCTCACATAGTGGGGCATATTAAGATTCCCATAGACACATTCCTTTAAACTTTGGGGCATCTTGTGATGCCCATACCTACATCCACTTACTCATTGGGTAATCTTATGATGCCCACTCTTATTCTACAATGTATAATAACAAACAAATTCAACTTGAAGAAATATTTTGAGACACATAGGCTTGTATTTCACATGCTCATATTCGATATAGATGTTAGCATGGATATTACTTTTTATTTTTGTCTCAAATTTCTTTGACTTTGTGTACTTTACTTCTTTTAGTCACATTTCATTACCATCATTATTTTATTACAATAGTTTCATAATCTAACTATCTGGTGAATTCAGTAAAAGTTCATTGTACTACAACTAGTAAACAAGATAATCTATGGATCAATGATGCATATATAGTGTTGACATCCTTCAAAATAATACATACCCTAGGTTCATAATTAATGTTAATTAAATTGAAGAATTTGGTATTAACTAGGTAATAAGTTTTATGAGGTGAATGGTTATGTTATTCTCTAATTGAAACTCATGGATTGATAAAACTTTCCACACCATTCCAAGTTAATCTCAAACCCAGGTAAAAATCTCATTGAACCTAAAGACATGACAATACCTTCCTCACAGTCTTGATTTGATCTAGTATGGGCATGCTTAAAGAGGCATTAAACCACTAAAATAGGTGGATATTCTTGTGAATATATGACCTAATATTATTTTGATCCATATTTAGGGTTTATCTCTGATCTATGTTTCATGTGCATCACTTTATCACACTTGTTCTTCATACTAATCACTGTATCTTTTGAACATGGGCTTTTCCTCTTTAAAATCCTAATCGTGTATGAAAATTTGGCCTTTATACAGATTATGTATAAGTTTTAGGTATTGAAACAACACCAACAGTCCTCCAAAATCACTCTAATGATTTTGTACTTTATGTTATTTATTACGTCAACTCTCCCTCAAAGCTTCTCCTTATCTATCTAATAAATAACTTGAGATAGATTGAAATAAATAAAAATACAAAATAATAACATTTGAATCCTGATTATTACTCTGATTAGAGTTTTGGTTCTTCTATTTGTTTGATTAGATTTATTACCTTTGGTATTTTTATAACATTGATTATTAACTATATTTTTGTTTTCCTTAAAGGAAAGCATCTTGTAACCAGTTGTGGAATTGAATATCATATCAATGATTGGTAAAGGAAAGTAATATTTAGAACATGATTTTTTAAGGTCTTTAGAATCACAACAACATCATATTTTTCCATTAGGTTTTATAATAGGAAAAATATTGACAACCAAGTATGTATGAGTGAGTGGTCAAATGAAGCCACCATCTAACAACCATTGGATCTCATCCTTGATAAGGAGAGAAAATTTAGGATGCACTTTGCGAGTATTTTGTTTTAATGGATTGGAATTAGTATATAATTTTATTATGTGTATTACAATACAAGGATAAATGCCAAGCATATCATAATAAATGGAAATTTTATGGATTATTTAGCCAACACCTATTCTGTGATGGATGATAGATGCCTAGATGTCCTAGTGGCATTTAGTGATTATCGATGGTGACCCTTCTAGATATCTAAACCAAGTATCATTGTCACCCCTAGGAGAGACAATGTTACCTAGTGAGGTGATGTGGGGTATGGATGTGATTAGATGTTGATTTTGATGTATAAGACTTGAAATGATGATGTGATTGAGATATGGTGTGATGGGTGATAAATAATTAGGACTAAAATGAATGATGGGATCATGATAGGATGGGGTGATGGAGGATGGAGGATTAGGACTAGCAGTCACATATGCCATTAGAGGTATTAGATATTATTCATTTGATTTGTGCCAAGTAATAAAAGACTATAGGAGATTTGGGTTCTTTGGTTTTCTTCCACATTATATTTGGTTTTTTTTTTTTTCATTTTTTTCTCTTTTTGTCATTATTTGCATTAGTATGTTTATGACTATTTTACCCCTTATTTGGTATTCACCTCATTGGTGTTCACCTTATGAGTTGTAGTGTAAGACCATGGATAGGACCTAGCCTTCCTCATAAATTACCACATTAAAACATCTTTTAATCACTTTTTGGGATGACTACTACTTTCAATGGTTCTTTTTCTAGATCCATTATAGGTTAACATTGCTCCTTTAGTGACATGACTATCATAGCATATACCCATTCCTTTCATAAGTACTATTTTAACTCTTTGTCATTAGCTATGAGCATATTCATCATTGTATCACTTAATACACAGATGGATCTCTTATGATCCCCATATTTCCAATATCTCTTTTCATTTAAGGCTCACATCATTTAGTTTTGAGATTGAACACTTGTGGGAAAGTCTAGGTGTCTTTAGACACCTTTGTCTTTAGGTCCTTTTTTCCAGTGACCAAGTGTATGCTCTCTTTTTTTATTACCTATTTCACTCATGTTTGGTCATTCCAAGTCCATATGGAGGAATAATCTTAAAATCCTTAAAATATTCACAATCAAAATCATTTTAGCAAAAGTCGATGATCTAAAAGGCAACATTTAAAAAATTAAAAAAGTCAAATCAAACTAAAATATATGATTCAAAGCACATATTATATCTCCAATTGAAGCTAAAACTCTTTAGTTGGACTCACACTAGATCTAATGTCATTTGGGGTATGGTAGGCCAGTCGTTTAGAATAGAAGAATTCAACAAACTTTTAGTGCTACATACTTCTTCGTGTAAGTATCTAATCTTCACAATAAATTGATGACTCTGTAAGGGGTCCTGAGGAATGGGGAACACATTATGGAAATGTAGGTCTATTTTTATTTTCATGCATATAGCCCTCATGGATTGATCTATGTACTTCACTTGTTAGCCCAAACTTTGTGTTCATTAGTCAAAATGTCCTAAGTCCTTGGTATTGATAGTTATTATCCTTTCTTACTTGACTAGTGTGTCTCATTATCGCTAAGGCTATTCATATCACCCATGTTGTGCCTCACATTCCTTATTCACATCACATTTTCCTTATATTCCCCTTGTTGGATATTGAATTCAGCTTATCACATCTACCTTATTATGTCTCTTGGTTTATAGTTTGTGAGTTAAACTATAAGACCTTGGATAGGACCATGCCCTCATCACAAATACCCTTACACCATTTTCTTACCACACCATCTCATTGTCATACTATTCATGTCATTACATGGTTGTGCTTTATTACATTATATCTCAGAACAAGAACTAAGTTTGATTTTTCATCCCTTAGAGATTTTTATTTTCATATATCCATTATATTCTTTTTTGACTTTTGTGGACTTCTATTATCTTACATATTACATTTGGCATTCTTACATGTTTATCTTTATATATGAATTCTTCATGTTTGCCTTAGATCTTGACATACATTTCATTTTAATTTATTTTATCTTTCTTCATCTTCATTAGACATACATGTATTACATCTTGATTTAAATTTCATTTTCAGGCATTCATGTGTTTATTTATGTTTGATTCAACATGCTTATCTTACATGAGATTACTTTTCACTTTCTTACAAATCTTTGTTAGAGTTATCTTTCATTGATATTTCATTTGGCTTTCATGTTTAACATACTTTCCAATGTGACTTAGTTTTTTCTACATTCCTTTTTGCCATTTATGTTTAAAATGATTTACAAAATGATTTAGTATATTCTATATTCTTTTTTGTTGTTTATGTTTTACATGATTTCTAACATGATTTAGTGTTTTCTACATTGATTTGCCAATCATTTTCTAGCATTTTGTCATTCATGTGACATCAATATTTTAGTTCCAACCTTTCCTTAACAAACCTAAGTTTCTAATTTTTCTAAGTAACTCATTATGACTTTAACCATCCTATGTATGTATGCATTGAATTTATTATTAGTTTTGTATCCCTAGGGTCTCTCACCTACGGGTTATGCACCCTCCATAATCAAGATTGAGATATTTACATGCAAACATTTATAGGAAAGGTAAGTTAAGCTAAGTATATGGTATTTTATGTTACTCTCATTTAATTTTAGCACTACTTTCCATATGTTAGTTTTAGTTTTGTAGGTTTCATGTGTTTCTATGTTATTTATAAAAGCACTATCCCTTGTTAAACTCACATGACACATGATGAAATTAGAGTGTGGAATATGTATATACATAATATTTTCAAAAATTTATCACTTACTAACACTTTTTATCTTTCAAAAACTTGTCATGTCTTAATCTCTCTAAGTGCATGCCTTAAAGGGTGCACTAGGAAAGAGGTGAGAAAACCATTCATGCTTCATAGGATTATTATCCTTTTTCCACTTGTTATCTACACTCTGGTCTCCTAAAAACCATTTAGCTAAGCTTACTCTCCCACTTTCACCCCCATCCAGTCATGTATATACCTAATATTGCCTTTCTCTAGCCTTATTTCACTTTTACCAGATTTAAGACTTGGTCAGTTGGGTTGACCCTATTTGTTTTACCGTTTACCCCCATATCAAACCTAGTACATTTTTTTGCACTATCAAAACATTACTAGGTTGATTGGGTCAACCCTATCATCCAAAACGTTTATTAAATAATCATGTTAGGTTTTCCTATATATAATCATTCATTTTAGTCATTATTAAGAGAGAAGAGAATAAGATAGATGAAGAAGTGAATATACACATTTGCTTATTGACCATTCTACATGGGGAGCAAGCTTAGAGTTTCATACTTTTTTTAGAGATATGGATCTAGTCTTGTGGATAATTATTGTGGATGTACTGATAGGTTATTTATCTTAGAGATAATTTTCACTTGTCATCATTACATACCATACCAACCTCTTGCAAAGCACCTTGGCCAAGCGAGAGATTTAGGTTCAGTGGGTTCATGTTTAGAGGTAATGTTTCCTAACTTTGTTCCTCCTCTATAAGAGTAGATAGATAATGAATTTGTACTTCTCTCTTATGTATTAGGATTTTGTATACATTGACATAATGCATTTGTACTTCTCTCCCATGTATTAGGATTTTGTATACATTGACATGACTATATGCCTTATATACATGTTTAATTTTGTTGTTTATTACCCTCACTTTGTGCCACAAGCTTTGGTGAGTACTAGATTAAGACTTTGCTTTACTTGTTTATTAGTTTAGTTATATGAATACGTAGGACCCCCTTCAGGTTTTTGTGTGATTTTTCTTAGAATGGCTTCTTTGGAACTTTCCCTAGTGAGGCTATTGTGATAAGATATCCCTTAATTGGGTTTATCAGATCCCTATCTTGGTCATGTTCTCAATTATCTAATGCATCCTCAATTTTAAGTGTAAGTATGATATATATTTTTTGAGTTAGGATTGACTTATAGATCTCTTGTATTTTTTATTGCATACACTATAATATTATATGTATTACCATAATCTACTTTTGTTGGTACCTCCCACCATCTTGTGGATGTTGGGATGTTACATGTCTATGTTGCTTCCATCACTGAGGTTGTCTTTTGGATTTATGTGAATCACCTCCACTAGATATGCCATTTTTAATGGATGAGCATTGTGTTAAGGAAATATACCAGCAATAATCAACATCATCAATATTGGTGTGGTAAATATGACACCATATTTTTTCCTTCTCATATTTTTGATATTATTGTGATGGCTTTGGTGTTCCTTTCAATACTTTTAAAGCACGTTACTTGGAAATAGAATATTTATCCTTCAACTCATCTTGTGTGGACTAGTTGGCTTCTTATTGATGAACAAATTCACTAGTTCTTTAAAACACACTACTTGTTTTGTGATGTTTAGTGTCATGACAAAAGTGCAAAATTGAGAGGGGAGAGTTCTTAATGCGATCAAGACCAACATTTTTTCCTTGATCATTTGTCCAAGAAAAACTAATTCTTCTCATATTTATACCACTTGACATAAGAATTCCTCAACTTTATCACCATATTTCATACTAAGAGTACAAAGTTTAGATTAGAGATGGAGGATATTCATTTGGTTCTTCACCTCATAAATGGTTTATAGAATACCCCAATTTTCTTCCAATGTTAACACATCCTAAATATGAGGTTAAACCTCATCGATGACACTAAGTGTGATCAGCATCAGGTATTTTACATTTGACATATCATATTTTGTTTACTCATTAGTTAATGTAGGATAAATCATCGTACTAGTGATGATGCCCCATAATTATTTGAATTTAAGAATCATTCACCTCTTCATCTTCTATATGGTGAAATTTATCCCTTTGAGAAGTTGAGCATTGGATAAGAGTAATTTTTGTGCAGACATTTTACTTATTTATACAAAATTTTACAATTAAGACAATATTTTATGTTTCAAAATTCTTTTTAGAAAATGTACTTTGTAGAAATGTTACCTTCTTCTTTGGATTTCATGGTAATAATTCCCTTTACTACAATATTTTACTCTCTAAGAAGCTAACATATATGGAGTAATGAATGGTAATGGTTTAAATCATATATCGACAAACTATGGTGGTGAAGTTCAACATTGACCAAATGTTATGATATTTTCTTAGCCATTGAGAGGAATCTTAGATAATTGACTATGCATTTAAAAAATAACTTTCCAAGAAACATCATCTTTACCAGATCTTACTTCAACTGAGTCAATGTTGAGAAGGCTTAAAGGTCAGAGATTCTAGAGAATTAAATGTTTCTCTTTGGCTATAGGTTCGAAGGTTTAAAACCTATTAGTGAGTGCCTACAGCCTCAAAAATTCACATTATAGAGGCTAAAATGTAGTATCAGTCTACTCTATGCATTACAAACTCTTTCATGCTTTTGATAGCACCTTTATGTCTTCTTGATTACTTTTAGATGAATGAGCTTGAATTCTTTTTCCACTTCTACTACACCTTTCTTTAGGAAGGTGTGTAAAGAGTGTTGATCAACTTCCCATGTCTAAATTAGGATGTTGTGTAAAGAGCATTGATTAGCTTCCCACATTTCTTGGTTGATTTGATCAGCTTCTAATGCTTCTACACTTCTTACCTGACTACCTCTCTCTACTACATTGCACATGTCTTAGGCTTCAGGATTTAAATGCTTTGATACCAGATGAAAGAGCTTGAATGATTCGATGTTCTTATTCATTGATATAATAGGTAATATATATAATACAAAACTAGTTACATAATTGTAACTACCTAATTGGTATGTTACCCAATGATATTATAACAAATAGGTAATAAACAATGTAATAGATAAAACAAATATGCTAGTAGACTAAAATATAGATTTGAAAGAGCTTTTCAGACGTAGGCACCACCAAAATTATCCATGAAAGAAAATCTTTAAAAAAATAAGGCAAAAAACTGAATGATTGCTTTTACATTGAATTAAATTATATAAAATAATGCTAATAAATGAACATTCTTATTTCTCGTTAATTTTTTTTAAAATTTTTTAATGTGTAGTGTAAAAGCTATAAGAATAAGATAAGTTGGTGAAATTCCTAAAATGTCTCTATGAACATAATCTATTTTCAACATATAAAAACCATCATTTGTGTTCAAATTATTCAAATTTGCATGTATTTAGAACATTGTCAAGGTTTTTTGAAATCAACTAAGTGATAATCATTTGGTAGGATGTTTTGGGTCTTTTCACATGACCTATCATCAAGAAAATAGACTGAATATGATACTAGGTTATAGTTGACATGATGAATTGTTTATAGTTCACACAACTACATTTTTTTATTAAAGTGAAGCATACACACAAATTCATTGTGGCACTCATATATAGGTAGTTTTTAAAGATCAAAATGCAAGACAATACTAGTTTTCTTTTTCAATTTTTGCTTTGTACTAATTGTATACACATAATATTTTTAAAATTTTATCACTTACTGATACTTTGTATCTTTTAGGAACCTATAGAGTCTCAATCTCTGTAAGTGGATTCCTTAATGAGTACACTAAGAAAGGGGTGGGTAGACCATTGTTGCTTCATAAGATTGTTATCCCTTTTGACACTTTCTATCTACACTCTAGTCTCCTAAAAACCATTTACCTATGCTTACTCTCCATTTTATACCCTCTTCCATTCATTTACCTACATCATCTAGCCTTTTCCTACAATCATTTCACTTTCACCAATTTTAGGACTATGTCCACTAGGTCAACCCTATTTGTTTTGGCATTTACCCACATAGCCAACCAAGTACATTTTCAGCACTGTCAAAACATTACTATGTCGACTAGGTTGACCTTGTTAGCCAAAGTTTTTGTGTAAGTATTAGGTTAGGTATGCCTATATAAACTAATTAATTTTAGTTAATATTAAGAGAGAAGAGAAGAATATAAGAAAATAAGTGAATATACACATATGCTTATTAACCATTCTAGTTGGGAAGCAAGCTTAGGGTTTCATACTTTCTTTAGATATATGGATCTTGTATTGTGGACAAGTCTTTTTGATGTATTGATAGGTTATGTATTATAGATCTGATTTTTCCTTGTCATCCTTACATACCACAACAACCTCTTGCGAAGCACCTTGGCCAAACGAGAGATTGAGGCTCAACAGGTTCATCTTCAAAGGTAAGTATTTATAACTTTGTTCCTCCTTTTTAAGAGTAGACAAAGAATGCATTTGTACTTATCTCCCATGTATTAGTATTATGTATAAATTGACATGAGTATATGTCTTCTATTTATATTTACTTTTGTTGTTTATTACCCCCACTTTGTTTCACAAGCTTTGGTGAGCATTACATTAGGACTTTGCTTTACTTGTTTATTAGTTTAGTGAATATGAAGAATTAGGACCCCCTTAGGGTTTTCATGTGATTTTGATTAGACTGGAGGCTTTAGAAATATCCCTAACAAGGTTATTGTGATAAGGGATCCCCTAATTAGGTCTAGTGGATCTCCATCTTGGTCATGTTCCCAATTATCTAATGTATCCCCAATTGGAAGTGTAAGTAGGACCTATCTTCTCTGAGTTAGGATTGACTTGTAGATCTCTTGCATTTTTTATTACAACATTCTAGTGAATATAATATTAATCTAACCCTTGTAATATTTCTTTCATATTTTTCAAATTATTTCATTTATTATCATTATTTATTTACAATACTAGGTCAGCCATCCTATTATAGTTCTAACTTATGTCCATAGGTTTAACACAGCAATATCATTATGACTATATAGATATTCATCAAATATAGGTTACTAAATTAAATAGGGTGACATAATATTTCTATTCACTTCTAGAAAACAAACTAGGTTAACCCTATGAACTTAATCTTATAGGCGGCTTCTAGAAAATTAATTTGGTTGACCGTATCGACATAATTGTTTATATAGTCTTCAATAGTAGGGCTTCATAGAACTAGGTCGATCAATGTGACTTAGATGGTAGATATTTTAATAATATAAAACAAATAAAATTTAAATCTAAGCATATTCAAACCTACCAAGTTTCCTTTCTTTCTCTCTCTTTCAATTCAGTTCTTATTTTATTTCTATTTTGTGCAAGTTTTTAGTCTTTAAAACTTTCACTCTATAGAAAAATAGGTTGAACCTATCGATATAGTTTTATATATTTTATTCTATCTAAAAATCTAAGTTGACACTATCGATTTAGTTATTTAATACCCTTACCTCTTATGTATAGTGTTGACAATATAAATTGTTTTCTATATTGTTTGCATATAATGTCATCTGATCTGACCCTTCACCATGTTTATTTTGTGAGAATTAATAGCTACATGCTAGTTATTATTTCACACTTTCATTTTCAATTGTTTTCATGCTTAGAGTAACTTACATAGTCTAATTAGGTGTTTTCAATGTACCAGTTAGTTACACCATTTTTCTCTTTCTTGCATACTCTACCAAATCACTTAAAACTTAAAACACATTCAACACTTATCTTCCTGAGGCCTACCTACTTGGATTTCATCACCAAGGGGGAAGTTGACTTGGTTTTCTAGCCAAGTATATGCATGTGGTAAATGGTATATATTGGCAAAATACTCGATACCCCTATTACTAAGGTCTATGAAGTGAGGGGTAGACCCCAATACCAATCCAAGTACCATTGCCAATATAGATCCCTTTTAGCCTAAACATATTGAAACAATCTCTAGATTGCTTTCTAGTTCCCTAATTATAGCTAACTTCCCTATCATATTAATCAAACTTCATAATAATCTAGCAACACTCAAGTGACCACTTACTTAGAATTTCCATCCAATTGACTACTTGATCTTCCATCATTGTGTGTTGTATTGAAAAACTTGCATTGGCCAATGTTGGTGAAAGCTTTTTTTTGTGTGCCTCAATTGGATCATCCTCATTGACCCAATTGATTGAGGGTTTCCTTTCAACTCTTTCTTACAAAACACTTGCAAATTTTTCCTTACATTTTGTACATATTAATTATGCTCGACATAGTGTCTTATAGACTATCTATGACCTCTACTGCCTATACTAGGTTGATCCATTTGACCCTTTCTCTTTCCTTCCTTCCCCTAGACTATACTAGGTCAACCCAGCTGACCCCATACACTTTTTAGACTCTTATTTTCCATACTAGGTCTACCTAATCAATCATGTACACTTTTTAGACTCATGTTTTACCTACTAAGATGACCCAGTCGACCCTATGCCTTTTTGAGCTCCATATCTAGTCTCCTAGGTTGACCCAGTCAACCCTATACTATTTTCAAACATGTTTTCCTTACTAAGTAGACCCTATATAGTCTTTTATCAATTTCTCTTTCCTTGCCTTTGAATCAAATTTGTTTTTAATAGCCTCTCTCCTTCATCATGAACTTTTTATTTTAGGACAATACTGAGTTAAACTCAATAGACATGATGAGTTTTACCAATCCTAGTAGGTTCTCCCATTCATAGTTTATGGCTCCTACCATAGATACAAGTAATGTGCATGTAGCCATTCACATTACCAACTAGGGAATCCTCCTCATTCCTCTTCTCTCCATAATCATCTTTTCTCACTTGAAGATGAACCTGATTTAGAGTATACTCCCAAAATGTTGTTCTTTGTCAATGAGTTTCCTCAACACCAAGGAAAATATCTTTATACCATATACCTTATCATGATTAGTCGTCAAGATGAAGAGCCTCATTCACCTTCCCCTACATTCTAACATGGATTTAGGGATACTAGTTTATTCTCTTCTTATCCCCTTTCATCTATTTTGACCCCTTCTCATACCATGACATATTTCTCTTTGACTTCTTACATCTCCATGCCTAGTATCTCTACTAACATGGTAGTTTTTACATCTAGTGGGACTCTTCCAAAACCCACTTTCCTCAATCCTTCCACAAGTGCATCATTTTATACCAATTGTAATAATGCTTCTATTACTCCTTATCATCCCTCTATTATTTCATCTTTTTCCACACAAGAAAATTAAACCACTAGTTCCTCACTTACCAATAACTCTTCACAAGATACCAATAGTGGTACCCATGCCACTACTACCAATTCCAATATTTCAAACAATACTAAAAATACAAATCAAACCCATCAAATTCTCCTAAAAATTGTTAATCAAATGAATGCATTTCATGCTAACAATGTAAATCAAATTATGTAAATGTAAAACCACCTTATGCATCTTCAAACTCATCCTCAACAGGTTCTATGGGGCACACATAATAAAAATGTCCCCTACCTCCTCTTCAGGATTCCCATGGTAATCTTATAACTCAACCTTCTCTTGTTAAAAAAACAATCAAGCATCTTCAAAATGTGCCTCTTACTTCTCAAATTGATAATATTGATATAAGAGGTATCACCACAACTATCTCTTACAATGGGTGAACTGATCCTATTCTTCATATTAAAAGATATGGAAATATATATAAATATTGGGTCAAATTTAATACTTTTACTGCCACCAAGTTCTTAGAAAAAACTCTCATAGATGATGCTTTAGATTGGTACAATAAATTTCAATCACATTCCATTACTAGTTTGGAAGATTTAGTTAATGCTCTAGTCCAAGAGTTCCAAACTAATGATCTCTCTGAGAATACCTTGGCCCACTTTATCAATTGTAGTCAAATTGAAAACAAAACCACCCAAGCATTTGTCAAATGATGGAAGACCTTGTATAACAAATGTAAACATAACATGGCTAATGAAAATCTCTTTTATTTGTTTACCAATGCTCTTTTCATAAGTTACAATATCAGGTTTGGAATCTCTCTCCACGTACTTTGGAAGAGGCCATTGACCAAGCCAAGAATCAAGATTTCCTTATGAATCAGTTTGATCCATCCCAACCTTTTGATGGTCTTTGAATCTTACTTTAGAATAAGAATAATCATGCTACCAATGATGGCATCACCAGATATTATGACACCATTCACACTATTCAAGCTATTGTTCCCAAACAACCTTCAAAAAAAGTTTCCCCTTCCAAACACTCCACTAATCCTCACTTATCTTCCAACAATAACATAAACATTCACAAACCTCTCTCTCTTCTACCAAATTACAAAAGTATCTCCCAAGGCCTATTCTATGAGATCATGATCCCACTCATCCAATGAAATATTGGTATGATCCCAATAAATTTTGTTGGTTCCATGATATTTGGGGTCATTCTCATGAGACTTATAGGCAATTTCATAATTTGGTTATGGAATTCCTTCTTAGTCCTAACTTTGACCATTATTCTATCATTCATAAACATCAACAAGACTATGACATTGCCTTCAAATCCCATGAAAAATAATCTAAATATCAATATTTGATCTAGGCTAATGCTCATTTGACCATCTATAAAGATCATCTTATGAATCATCAAGCTAACCAAGACAAATTACCCCTTATACCAATCATGTTGATAATAATCTTGACCCACCTTTTGAAGAAAAAATGGTCAATATGACTAAAATGTGAAGGGTATTTCCTTCATTGATCCTCATCCTATCCACACACCTCACTTATTTCCCACATTTTGTGTTATTCAAGATTCTTATCCAAATCATTTAACTGAGTTGGGGCAAGAAGACCTTATATATTTTGACAAACCAATCCCAACTCCTCCCTTGGATAACACCTCTCATATTCTTTCTACTTATTTACCTTTCATCAATGACACTCAATTTTATAGAAACACTTCTTCTAACATTTCTTAAACCAAACCTACATCAACTACCTTACCTTCCTAGGACAACCAACCAAATTATCCTTCAACTAAACCCCCCACATCTTATCAACACAATTTCATTTATACTTTAGCTCTTCTTTTTTAGGACCTCCTTCAACTCTATGTACCTTTTTTAACCAATTTTCTTATGGATTATGATGAGTGGGATCCCATCATGGAACTCACTAACCTCCCATATCAAATTCCCTTTCCTAATTTTATGTGGATTTGTTTACATCATCAAAACCATCTTATATAGCTCTTGTTCAAAATAAACATCCCTCATCTTCCACTATCAAGAGGTAAAATAACCTTATCCATGTTTAAAAATAACATTTTACAATAATGTGAAGAGTTGTCCCCTACATGTTGATGAAATAATGGACACTTCACATTCCCTTACATTTCCCATTACTTCCATGATCCCTAATTATATTTTGATTCATGTGGATGATCCTCCTCTTTTCATTAGTGTCTAAATTGGTGATATCCAAGTTAAACATGCCTTTATTGAAGAGGGTTTCAGCACTTGTGTTTCTTCTCTCAATTTTATCAAAAACATTGCATATTCTGAATGCAATCTTAAGTTCACACATGACACATGTCAAGGCTATGAATGAAGATGAAGGCCTCCTTTAAGTTGTGTGTGACTTCCCATTATCATCCCACCTATCACCATCTATGTGAATGTGTTGATCTTCAACTTTACTCTATCCTATAACTTTTTTATTGGTAGGCCATGGACTCATCCCATGAGAGTTGTTACCTCTTCCTCTTGCCAATGTGTGAATTTTCCTAATAATATAGGAATCTATAAGATTAAAGGCAACATTAACCATTAGAATTTTGAACAATTTCAAGATGGTGGTGTCTTCAAGATTCCTACTCTTGAAACTTTGCCTAGTGTTCCATTTTATGGCTCTCAATGCTTTAACTTTCCTATCAATTCCACAAGAGGTTACAATGGTAATCCCAAACTCATTGGGAACATACCCCCTACACTCTTAGATTACGATGATGATTAGCTTGATGCGATTAATCTCCATATAAAAACTTTTGATCTGTCACCTCATTTCATCTCTCAGCTTCCTCCTTTGTGACCTCTTTCCTGTCAGATACCTAGTGATAAAATACCCATTATCTTAACCAAAACTTGACATTCCATTTATCACACCTCATTAGATGACAAGGTCATCCCTACTTATGTTATTGACTTTCATACACCTAATTATGATGATGGTTACATTTTAGATGATTTATTCTTAGGCAATCTTGTTCAAGATCAAGGTGCAAAAATTATTCATTAGAATTCTTATTTGCTTTAGTATTTTAATGTCTTTTTAATCATATTCCATCATATATCATTTCTAATTTTAGCATTTTTCCTCTTTATCATAGGGTAAATATGGTACATACACCTCTAGTTTTTGAATAACCTCATAGGAGCATGCTTATGGATCATACTATGATTGGTTCGTATCTTTTTTCCAAATATCAATACCCCTCTAGCCTCTTTATCCCTAAGATGATTTCAACTATCCTTTAGCCTTCTATGTTTCTTTCCCCTCCTATAGTAGAGACTAGTTTGGATCCTATTCGTACTCCTATTTTAGCTGAGTCTTTTCATGTTTATGATCCTACCTCTCTTAAATCAGTACCTAGTGTGGATCCTATTCCTACTTCATATATGGTTGAGCCTCTTCTAACTTCAGTTCTTATTGTTCCTTCAGTCGAGCCTTGCCCTGTATCTCCACTAGCCCCACCTTTCATTGGTGATGGTTTGCTTCCTTTATTACAATCTTCTCCTTTGCCCACTAAATGGGCCAATCAACCATATTATAATATTCTTAATATTATCAGTCATTAGAAAAAAGACTACTCATTATAACAATCTTTCCTAGCTCCTATTTCACATCCTTCCATGAGTATTCCTCCCAAGGCTACTCACAAATGTATTTGTTACTTCCATGACATAGATAACCATTCATCCACCCATTATCATAATTTGTGATAGTATCATGACACCTTGGATCTTAATTATCCTTAGCCTAAAAAGAAAGGCTATACCTCCTCCCAAGGTGTTACCTAAATATCTTCTCACGTATGGAGAGGTATGTTGTCTTATCACCAATGTGATACCCATCACACTAATCTTTATTATATCCTTCAGTAGAATCTCAAATATCACCTCTTGACTATTCCTATGCCATCTAACCTTCCTCCCATATTAAATTATTATAAGAAGGCTCCCCCTTCTCCACATATGGTCCTTGTTTGTAATTTGACTTGTCAAGGTCAAATTACTACCCCTATCATTCAAAACTTTCCTAAATCTCACCAATATCCATTTGTAGTAGGTCAAACTGATCAATTATGGCCTAAAAGCACTAATTTTGGTAAAATTTTCAAAAAAATTATTGTAAATGGATCATTTTCATTTCAAAAAATAGCATTTTCAAGTTCAAATATGCAGACAATCCATGCATAGGGGTTAATTTTCTTAGAAAATTAAGGTTATTTGGATCTACAACTGGTTTCAAGACCCCAAATTTTGTACATAGAGCCATAAAGTTGGATAACCTTTTGAAAAAGTTTTATATTGATTGGATTATTTGAGATACTTGTTATTTTGTAATAGTCCTTAACATGTTCATTGGAGATCACCATTGGAGTAAACATCATTTTAGAGTGATACAAAATCTTCTAAGTCTAGGTAAAAGTTTTAAAATCATGGTATGATGTTTTTACATCATAATTAGACCTTTAAAGAGTATTAATACTCTAAATTTTAAGCAAACCATGCTCATACAGGCTTATGCAAGTAAATAGGCATATAGGCTAAAAAGTATTTTTTTGACTACTAAAGAAAAATGTGATTTTAGAGTGTTTTGATAACATGGTAAAGACCCCATGATGGTTTTTTTAATAATTTGGAATTAGGTGAAGATTTATATTCATTTTGGTAAAATTTTCATTTTGTATAGTTCTAGACACCTTTCCAAGCCTCCTATTCAGATGCTCATATATTTCAACACATGTGGAATTTGTCTAAAATATCTTAGTATGTTTCTAGGAATCTTATTTAATTATAATTTATGAAAAAATGAGACCATTTTAGGGTATTTTATTTATGAACAATCATTAAGATCGTAGGTAGCTCAAAATGCAATCAAAACCACATAAGCAAATCGTCCACGTCTTTTCATATCTTTTGCACTGGACTCCAATAGTTTTAGGGATGTTAGTGGGATAATTATGATAAACATAAATGGAAATAATTTGAGATTTGGAGGTTTGTACTTCATGAACCATCATTTTTAAGATTCAGCTTCAAAGCCCTCCTAAACCCTCAATAAATTAGTTTTATAAAATATTGAATTTATTGACATAAAACCATCTTGTATTAAAATTAAACATTTTAAAATTTAAATTAAACTCGAAGAGGAATCTATAATTGTTAGTTTTATGCATGGATTGTTCAAATGAGGGAATAAATCATGTTTTTTGTGGAAAATAGCATGTAAAATGAAGTACATGACACTTTAATAAAATATAATCAATGCATATAAAATCCTAAGACATGTTACTCATCCTAAAAATATATTTTTTTAATAATTTATCCCATAATTTTCCCAACCATTTCAATCAAAATGGCCAATCTCTAGGAAAATGGAGCAAAATAGGCCTAGTCAACTCTGTTGACTGAATGGAGACTATTTTCTCATCAAAATCAAATATATTGTGATAAAAAAAGTTTTTAAAGGTATATTTTAATTATTTTTTCATGTTTCATGTCATATTTTTTATGTTTTAATGGAGTGTAAATGCAAGAAGATAGGCTATTAGGCATAATTGGCCTAATAAGCTTAATTAGTCAATCAAGCAAGTAAAAAATGGCATTGAAAATATATAAAATGAATTAATTTAGGATTTAAAAAATGAAACATATGTTTCTTAAATTTATATATCATTATAAATTCAATAAAAAATTTCCAATTCATGCAAGTTGAGTTTGAGTTCAGTTAACTAATCCTTAAGGGTCAAATCTCTTCAGTTGACTAGTATGAATAGTTTCTTGCATCTCCCATGCTTTTCATGAAAGAAAAGGAAATTCAAGAACTTAAACCCACCTATAATAAGGAATTATCTCCCAATTTATGGTGTGATTTTCATGCAAGGAAGGTTTAAAAGTCAACATGGGCCCACCACTTCTTAAATCTATGCCAAAAATGAGGAACATGCAATTTTTGAAGACTTGGAAGATTTTAAAGCCTTTATTTAATATTTTAAGATGATTTTAGTATTATTTTAACTCAAATAATACTAATTATTCTATTTTAAATCTAATTTATCTTTATTTAAAATTTTATACTTATATATTGACTTTTGCAAGCCATTTCTCAAGAATTCTTGAAGCAGAGAAAAAATTGTAATTGACACCATTTATCAAATAAATAAGATTTTTAACATATGTTTATTGGATAAAAATATATTTTAATTTGAATATGTACTAGAATAAAAGTTTTATATACTTTCCATTTTTAAAGGTCCTTTACACACCTAATGTGAAAATCTCATCCTCTACATGTCATTTGAAGAGCTAGGATTTAAATTTGCTTTGAAAACTTCTTTCAAGATTTTTTTTAAACAATGACATTAAAGATTGATTTTAGAGTTTTATTATAGATTCATATTTATAATTTACTAAATTTTATAAATATTTGAAATAATACCAATCATTTAGGTGCATCACCCAATTAGATAGGATTTTCCATTTTAGTTTCCTTCTCCCTTTTCATCTAAAAAAATCAAAATAGTTTAGTTTTTAAAGAGAAGTCTTATGGGAGCCAATGATCTCTAGAGGTTCTTCTCAATAAAAAGTCACCTACACTCTTAAAATTTTCAATTGTATCATTTGGAGAGAAGGTGTACCTTGCACATCTTCAAACAAGGTTCTCAATAGAGTTATAACATTTTTTGGCATGCTCGGTGGGTCATCATTATAAATACTAGCCTTTAAAGACATTTAGAAGATCAGTGAAACATTCAAGAACTCAAATATAGTTTTAAACATCAGGTATCTTTTCAATATTGATTACTTTCAATATTTGGATTGCTAATGGTCTCAAATGGCTAATTTTATTATGAGTCCATATTATCCTCACTATGATCAATATGACCAATCGCACTATGATCCTCACCAAGATTTTGAGGACCTATATTAGGCATATGTGTAGGAGTACTACCTTGATCCTCCCTATTGACATCCATTCCAACATAATACTAGCCCTTACCAGTATTATCATGAGCGATTTTACCAATCTAACTTAATCATAGCCATTTTGCATCTACAAAATCCATACTAGCACTTAAAAAAAATTTAGTGATCCATAAAAATAATGTTTGGAAATTTATGGTAATTTTTTTCATTGATGTCTAGCAAGTGCAGTGAGATGAAGCATGGTGGCTTAATGTGCTTGGTGCAGTGCTATGCTTGCATGAAGGTTCTTTGGATGAATGTATGGTGGCATGGAGTATGGTATGGTATTGAAATACATAATCCTATAATGTTCTATGTGGGTCAAAGTGGTTTCATGAGGTTCTCATGAAGTATGCAAGTCTGGTAGGTTTGACCATACATGATTGCTTATAGGGTTTTGAGTAATATGGATTGTATTCCATGGTATGTACCTTATTATTCTTTGTATATTTATTATATACATGTTTATGGAGATAAGATGCTAGGTAGATGACTTTTAAGTGGTCGCAAGTGGTTTGCAAGTTTTTTAGCTCTTGGCCTAGTTGGCCTAGGTGGGCTTGTGAGGCCTTTTGAAGGGTCAAAGGGGATTTTCAAGTTAGTGAATCTTGTATTTGCATGGGATATGGTCAATAATTTTTTTTAAAGCATGTTTATTAGGTCTAATTCTAGATAAGGAGAGAGAAAGTCAAACAAAGTCCTCATGTGCTTTAGAGGTGGCTCAAATGGTGAATTTTGAGCCTGAGAGGAAAGTTTCAATGTTCATTATCTCATGTATAATTTTCACGTGGACTTGAGACTTTTTAAAAAGGTTTATAAGGTTACTATACAGGATTTCCAATCATTATTTCATTTATTAAGGTCCTATCCTTCATGAACGATTGTTAAGAAGGTAAGAAAGTTTTTTATGGTCTAAAACCCTAGTCTTACACTTGATTAAAGAAATATTGTTGGATATAGACCATAATGGACTTTTTGGTCAAGTTTAAATATTTTAAGGTATATAGGACTCCTCTAGTCATCTCGAATTGGTAGTGGTGTGTCAGGGAAATGAGTACAAGGTATATAAATATGCTTATCTCTAAAGATCTTAGTACTACAGTAGAGTTAACTAGGTCAATGCATGTAAATTATTGGATCTTAAAGGCTATGAATTATTATTTAATTCCATAGATTTTTTTTGGTATTAAATATTCACTATGTTAATAATTTTTCTTAATTAATTTGACTAGCTGATAATTTGTAGATAGTGAAAATAGTGAGAAAGACCAGTTAGAGTGAGAAGTTAAATTAGGAAGGTGATCAGGTGTTTAGGGATGAATTGGCAAGATTGGTGGTGATGAAATGGTTTTATTAACTCTATCCATTAATTTTAATTTGTTCTTATTCTTTAGGTATGATCAGGGATTTGAATCGAAGTTGACCTTCTTGGTCCTTTTGAGACTGCGTGAGCTAGTGAAGTGAAAATGGCTTGTAGAAGAGTTTTTGATATTGAATCCTATGATATAATTTTAGGAGAGTGATATAAATTAATTTTATTATATTTTAAATTAATTTTAATATCTTATTTAATCCATTTTAAGTGAGATAAAGTCATGATACTATGACTAGTTTTTCGATCATGTAGGCAGTCTGAAGTGGCCTATTTAGAGAAGTTAATTTTGATGGTTATGAACTATGTGAAGATGAAAAATTTATTTGAAGTTTTTTATTCAGTCATGAAGGATATTTATAATTTATTATATAATTTTGTAAAGTGGGAAAATTAAGATCATGCTTCAGATCTTCTTGGCAGTATTTTCTAGTTGTTTACAGGTCTTGGAGCAAGAAAGAGACTGGCTTGTCTGGAGTAGTGGTTTGGATATCCATGTGGATTTGAAAATTTTATAAGTGTGAAATGGTATTACAAGATACATTTTGATGTTTTTTATCCCTTGTTTGGATCCCAAAGTATTCATCTTGCTCAATGTGTGAGCAAGTGGTTTTAGGCATATTAGGTCTATTTAGGCCTAATGGTGAGTTCTAAGTATGTTTGATGTATGGGAAATTTTTGGGATAGGTAAAGGTTTGAATTAAATTTTATTATCTTATATAATTATTTATTATTATTTAGTGAGGGCTATTATTCATGGAGATGTTTATATGTGGTGAATGGCCAATAAGGGCTAATTGGGCCTAGTGTAGCCTATTAGTTGGATAGGTGCCATTTGAAGTATGGATAAACTATGGAGTGTTTGAGTTTCCTTGGTATCATGTATATGATATTTTATTTATCGTTATGTTTTATCTTGGCTGATAAATATGATTAAGAGTGTGGATAAAGGTATATAAGTAAGACTAGTTATCTTGTTTATAAACCGTAGAGGGTGTATAGAGTAAAGCAAAGAAAAGAGCTCAATCGAGGAGTAGAGATACATCATTGAGTACCATCAAAGGGTGAGTAGGATAATTCATGTTTGTATAATTAAGTTCAAGAGCTAAAAATTCATTATACCTAAAAGTCTAAAGGGTGACTTGGTTGAGCGAATGTGTTAGGAGTGCCTACCTGGAGAAGAGAAGTAGATTGCAGGAGTATGAGCTTCAGGTGTTCCATCATCAAGTGTATCAGACATCACTTCAAAGGTGGATATTAGTAGTGTTATCTTTTAAGGTGCTTGAGTGGGTGCTCATCTACCTTGGTCAGAAGGACTTGACCAATTTAGGAACATGCATTCCTTGTGAGATAGGTGTCTCGCTAAAGGTCTCTTGATTGCTCTATAATATAGGACAAGTAGTCTAGAAGTTTCAAGCTTGAGAGTAGGTTTTATTCCCCATGAGGGTTTCCCACATATATTATGTGTACTTGTGTTTATTTATATTGATCTTGATTATGTGTTGATTTTTTAATGTTATGGTTAAGTGTTTGTTACATTGTAATAAAATAAAATTGATAATTAGATGTTGAGCAACTAATTCACCCCCCCTCTTAGTAGCTTAAGGTATGATGAAGATAATGTTAATCCTATTTATAGTGATGGATAAGTTTGTGAAGATCAGAGTTGATGTCTTCATAGAGGTATACATGTTGGGACTAGCGAGTTCAAAGAGGAAATACTATACTAAATCCAAATCCAAGATCAAACTTGACTTATATGGTAGGGATTATTGAAGATGGTCTCTTGGTAATCAAACAAGATAGGTACAAATATGTGTAGGTGTCTTGAAAGTAAGAGGTTTGCAATTGAATGAGAATTTGATCATCAAGCAAGACAAGCTATGCATTCTGAAGAGGCCCATTGGTGAGTTAATTTATTATTTTTTATTAGGTTTGTTCAATATGTTCAAGAAAGATTGTGTTAAACAAAATAAAGATTATCCTATGTGTATTAGGTCTCCATGAGACCTAATGGAGAAATATAGCATAATGGTGCCTTGATAATATATGCAAGTGATTTAAGGGATTTTAAGCATGGTGAAATCTATTAGAAGTTGTTGTCAATGTATTTTGGTAGGATTAAGTCATTATTAAGGCCTTTATGGACCATCTTGGTTCATTAGTTTTTCATTAAAGCAAACAAGGGTACTTGGAATTAGGTCTCTTTGAGACCTAAAGAAGATATGATAGTCAATGAATCATTATAAGTGAAAGAGAATGTATTATGGATATATATTTATGAAGAATGCTGATATAAAATAGATATAAAGTATATGACAAGGTTTGGTTTATTGAATATATCTAAAACTATCCATTTGTACAAGAAAATCACCATGAAAATTGACTTTGATTGATAGACTAGAGTAACTTATTGAGTTGAATGGTGACCTTAAACTCTCGAGGTGATAGATCAGAGTGTGTGACATTATTATCAAGGTAATATGACACTTGTAGATGCTCTGAGAATAATCAAATTGATCTTAGATTTGAAGAACTAGCTCAAGATGATGTACAAGAAGCAAGATTCAAAATAGTAGAATGGATGTTATTTTGACTTCATAAGGTTTTGAATGAACATTTTGGTATATTTTACTTGATTTGAAATGGTTTAGTAGTCTAAGGATGACAAGATTTGAGTCATCATATGTAGGGTTCTGAGTTTTTTATCAACTTCAGGTAGTGCTTATTGAAGATTGATTCTTTGAGTATATATGAAGGGTCTTCCAGAAGAATTATATGGTCTAAGAAGCTGAATATGATATTAGGATAATGTATCTTGAGTTTACTTATGTTGGTATTCTATATTAAGTGTTTTGAAAAGAATAATGCATATCAGATATCTAATAGAGATCAAGTATATTCTCAGGTCTAGTTGTCTATGTGTCACAATATGTTTCTATGGAGTACTTTGAAGAATTCTTAGCCATAATGGCTAGTGGTGTCTAAAATATAAATGGTTTAGTTATTGGAGGTCTCTTTATGTGGTTCATGAGAGATTTATGTAGGTGGTCAAGCATGTGAGTTCTTCAGGAGGTATGTTCAGGTCTCTTGGCCCTAAAGTACCTTTTTGATCAATTTTTGATACTAGATTTGAGTGGTGATCTGAAGGAGATGGATGTAGATATTTATATGAGGCCATGAGGAAGATAGAAATGAGTCATTCCCAGGTGGTCTGAGTCTTTGATGAGCTCAAACATGAGTTTTGTGGTCAAAAGTTAGTGTTGACTAATTTAGACAGTGATGACTGACTAGAAGGTGCCCAAGGTGATCTTATGGTGATTTATGATGGAAATAGATGATTAAAGTTGGGCTTGACATGTCAAATAAATATAAGAGGTTTGGAGATGTTTATGAGGTACTCAAATTTGATTTTGACCTTTTGGTTGAGGTGCATGCTATATATAATGAGCCTGTATGCATAGATTGCTTGGTTTCAAGGGTAACTTAAGGAATGAATATGTGTCATAAATAATTTTTTTCTAAAGAAGGTTTACAAATATGATTAAGACATGTTCCAAATGGTTTCAAAAGTTAATGAATCTTTTTGTGATAGGTGGAGCATTTTGAGTGGTCGCTGGTTCTTTTTATCAAGAGCATGTAATTGGAGGCTTAAAGTGAGTCCATGTTCCCAGATGTATGGAAGATTTAAATTTGGAATGGAAGCGAGTTTTGATGTTCTCCAGCTATGGTATCTAGCTTAGATTTCAATTTTGACTAGAGATTGACTTTTGACCAAGGTTTATTTTGAAGGCTTAGTCATTTAGGCATGATTGAAAAAGTGATCATTATTTCAATTTATTCAAGTTTTTATCTTCTAGGAGACTTAATTGGCTAAAAGGATAAAGAAGGAAGTATGCTAAGGAAGATGATTTGGATGCTCATTCTTGGCATGTCTAAGGGGGAATGGTATTGGAATTCATATATGTAGTTTCATGGCTTGAAGTGGTAAGCATAGGAAGTTATGATGCATGTAGTGGCCAAATAAGGTGCTAAGTAGACCTAGTGGAGAAATTGAGCAATTTTGTGATATATTTCCAAAGAAGCTTGGAATTTTTTGTTCTATTTAATCATGTTGGTATGTTATAAGCATGATTCAAGTGTGGTTCTATGCTTGGAATGCCTTTGGTCTTTTGTGTGGTGTCTTGAAAGTGATGATAAGTTAGCTTGTATGGAGCTTTGGTGCTATAGTTATTGTTTGAAGTGATGGTAGCTATTTTTTTAGGTCCTGTAAGTGTGGATGCATTGTGTAGATTAATGGGGACCATTCAAAGTGGAGTAAGATCCTAGGGAGAGCTATGTTACCATGCAATTGTTGATAGGTCCAAGGATATACATAGCTTGGGAGTAGTTTATGAGTGTAAGCACATTCCTAGGGGGAGTTGTGCTTGTTTGAGGTCAATATCATACACTTTATGATGTATTATTATAAGTGAGACTGATTACATGTGTTTTCTATAGCTTACTTGCTTGATTTTTGATGTGCTTAGTTTTGAAGGGTGTCCACTTTGTCATTTTGGCAAAGGGGGAAAGAGAAAAGGAGTTTTACCATCAATGAAAAAGGGGGAGATTATTGGGAAATTTATGTTAAGTTTTTTCATTGATGTCTATAAGGTATATATAATGATAAAGTGGTCTAGCAAGTACATTGAGATGAAGCATGGTGGCCTAATGTGTTTGGTGTAGTGAGACACTTGCATGAAGGTTATTTGGATGAATTTATGGTGGCATGGAGCATGGTATGGTATTGAAAGAAATGATCTTAGAATGTTCTATGTAGATCAGAGTGGTTTCATGAGGTTCTCATGAAGTATGTAGGTCTAGTAGGTTTGACCATGCATGGTTACCTATAGGATTTTCAGTCCTATGGCTTTTTTGACATGGTAAGGATCTCAATATGCTTGGCATATACATGTTAGACATTTTTAGGGATCCAAGAGGCTAGGTAGATGACTTCTAAGTGGTTGTAATTAGTCTGTAAGGTTGTTTGGATCTTGGCTTAGTTGGCATAGGTGGGATTATGAGGCCTTGTGAAGGGCCAAATGGTGTCTTTTTGGTTCATGAAGCTTTTATTTGAATGGGAGATCATCAAGAATGTTTTTTCAATAATTTTGATGAGGTTTGAGGTCAGATGAGGAGATAAAAAGTCAAAAATTCTTCATGTGCTTCAGAGGTGGCTTGAATGGTTCATTTTGAGCCTGAGATGAAAGTTTAAATGCTAATTTGATCATGTATACCTTGAATGGGTACCTAATACTTTTGTATAATGTGGATAGGGTTCCTAAGAAGTATTTACAAGAATTATTTCATTGATTAAGGTCCTATCCTTTATGAACAATTGTTAAGAAGGTAAATAGGTTTTTTATGGTCTAAAACCCTAGTCTTAGACTTAATTAAATAAATATTTTTGGATATATTATAGAATGGATTGGTTAAAAAAATTTGAATATTGGAAGGTATATAGGAATACTTTAGTCATATCTAAGTGGTAGTGGTGTGTCAGGTAAATGAGCAAAAGGTAGATAAATATGCTTGTCTCTAAAGATTTTAGTACTACAGGTATAGTTGACCAGGTTAATGCATGTAAATTGTTGGTTATGAAGGAAAAAACTTATTATTGAATTAATTATAGATTTTTTGGTTATAAATAGTCACTTTTCCAATTATTTTGGTCAATCCAGTTGACTAGTTGCTAATCTATAGATAGTGAAAATAGTGAGAAAGATTGATTGGAGTGAGAAGATAAATTGGGAAGATGATTTGGTGTTTATGGATGAATTTGAGAGATTATTGGTTATGTATGGGCTGTATTAACTATATACATTTATTTTAAGTGGTTATTATTATTTATTTATGATCAGGGAGTTGACTCAAAGTTGACATTCTTGGTCCTTTTGAGTCTGTGTGAACTAGTGAAGTGAAAATGGCTTGTAGAAGAGTTTTTGCTATTGAAGCTTATGATATAATTATAGGAGAGTGATCTAAGGTAATTTTAGGATATTTTTCATGCCTTGGAAGATATTAGTGAGTAAATTTTAGGTGAGATAAATTCATGTTTCCATTACTAGTATCTGGAGCTTGCAAGTAGTCTGAAGTGGCCTATTTGGAGAAGTTAGCTTTGATGTTTTTGAGCTATGTGAAGGTGTTAAATTAATTTGGAGGTGTTTATTTATTCATGAAGGAAATATTTAAGGTATTATATTAGTTTTTCAAGTGAATAAATTAATATCATGCTTCATTTCTTTTCGGTAGTATTTTTTAGGTGTTTGCAGGTCTTGGAACGAGAGAGAATGACTTAGATGGAGTAGTGGTTTGGAGTTCCAAGTGGATTGGAAATTTTGGGAAGTTTTTAAATGGTATTATAAGATCCATTTTTATGTTTTTGAGCCCATGGTTGGATCCAAGAGTGTTTTTATAGATCAATGGTATGAGCAAGTGGTTTTAGGCCTAATGGTGAGTTCTGAGTATATTTGATGTATGGGACCTTGTCGAGATGTGAAAAGGTTTGATGTAGCTTTTATTGGATTATATAAGTATTTATTATTATATAGTGAGGGATATTATTTGTGGAGATTTTAATATGTGGTGAATGACCTATAAGGGATAATTGGGCCTATTGTAACCTAGTAGTTGGATAGGTGCCATTAGAAGTATGGCTAACCTATGGAGTGTTTGAGTTTCCTCGGTATCATGTAGAGGAGATGTTCTTTAGCCTTATATTGTATCTTGGCTGACCAAGATGATATGAGTTATGGAGAAAGGTATATAAGAAAGACTATTTGTCTTGTTTATAAAGCATAGAGGATATATGGACCAATGCAAAAAAAAGAGCTCAATCAAAGGGTAGAGATAAGTAATTGAGAACCATCAGAGGGTAAAGAGGACTAGTCATGTTTGTCTGATCAAGTTCATGAGCTAACAAGTCATTATAACTAATAGTATAAAGGGTGAATATGTTGAGTGAATGAGCTAGGAGTGCCTACTTAGAGAAGAGAAGTAGATTACAGGTGTATGAGCTATAAGTGTTCCATCATCAGGTGTATCAAAAATCACTTCAAAGTTGGAGATCAGAGATGTTCTCTTTTAAGGTGCTTGAGTGGGTGCTCATTTACCTTGGTCAAAAGGACTTGACCTATCTAGGAGTAGGTGTTCCTTGTGAGATAGGTGTCTCACTAAAGGTATCTTATTTTCTCTATCATATAGGACAAGTAGTCCATTGGTTGTAGGCTTGAGAGTGAGTTTCATTTCCCATGAGGGTTTCCCACATAGATGAGGTTTACTTGTGTTGATTTCTCTTGATCTTGCTTATGTGTTGATTCTTTTATTTTATGCTTAAGTGTTTATTTCATTGTAATAAAATGGAATTGATTATGAGATGTTGACCAAGTAATTCACCCCCCTCTCAATAGCTACTTCCATCGAAACATGCACTAGAACTATACTCAAAGAGTTATTATGGACAAGATACCCCTATTCACTAGATCCATTATGTGAGAGAGTCTTTGTAGAAAATGAAAGAGCAATGGATACCTATTGAAAGAACTAATTGGAACCATCTCACTGGTGAACTGATGGATGAAGGTGGTTACATTCAAAGTATTGAGAAAAAACTAAAAGGACTCAAGGAACAACAAGGCTAACCTAACTCTCCTTTTATGCCATCCATTCCTTCTCAAGAGACCATTCCAAGAGCCCCTTTGAGTTTTCCAAATTATTCATATGTTTCTCAAACCTTCCCTTCTTGGAGTTCTATCCAAGAGAACTATGAAAAAAAGGAGATTATTATGGCACAACTTGCTATTGAGATCACTGACCACATTAAAGAGAAGATATTCTAGGAGAATATTGATAAGTAATTTAGAGAGTTGAAGCTGAAGAGAAGGAAAGTGGAGGAGAACCAGAATCAAAAGGTCAAAAAAGAGCCTTTATCTTTCCCATCTTGGAACCAAATCATGGAGTTAAGCCAGAAAGAGGAACAATCAAGCATCATTTAGGATGCTAAATTCAAGAAAGAGATCATTCAACCTTAATCCCTTCCTCTTTAGAAGAAAAAATCCTTTCCTTCATGGAAATCCATTCAATAAATAGTGTATAGAGATGAGGTGAAGGTGATCCAAGAAGAGCAGCCTCATGAGCAAAACTAGGTATCTATGGTTACTTTTGTAGATCTTTCACATCTTATTGAATACTTCCATGTGTCTACCATGCCACTTTTTGATCAAGAACCTCTTCTTTATGAGGAAAGTGAAGAAGATGCATCCAAAGAGATAGAGAATGATGATAATTCTAGTGATGAAGAAGAAATCATAGTTGGGACACCACTTAGCAAGGACAAAAATGATTCAATTCTCCATGATGAACATGAAGATGGCTTGTAGGAGGATTCTCAAGAGTTTGCAACAACTAAGATAGATGAATTACAAACAAATATTTCTTGAAAAGGTAGCCATGAAGACAACTTACATAGAGCCATTGCTGAGATGGAGAATATTCATGATAAAGATGAGACAAGTGCAACAGATCAAGAAATTTCCTTTGACATCATCCAAAAGGTAGAAATATGTAATCAACATGTTTCAAATGGTAAGAATACTGATGAATTTCATGTATTTTCCATTGATCATGATGAAGAAGCCTTTTGGGATTACTTGGAGAGTTTTTGTCCAAAATATGATGGTCCATATCCACCCAAAGTGGAGATTGATGAATGTCTTGTAAAGAGTACTATTGAAGCAGTTCATCAAGAAGAAATTAAAGTCGTATTACAACTATTTTTGGATTCTTATTAAGGATCTAAAGAATTTTAAAAAGTACAATTTCAAATGGAGTCAAATGAAGACATCAATCCAAGTATACTAGCTGGATTGCCAATACAATTATTGAATAAGAATGTGTCAAATCATGATCAACCTATGAATGAGGTAGAGATAGCACTTTTAATGGAACAAAGGAGAATATGGGAGGAAGATGATTGGATCTTGGATCCATATCTTAATTCCATGTACCTAAGAATGGAATTTGAAGTCCTAACTACATCATCCAAAACACATGAACATATAAGTGCTCTCATTTGTAGAAGAGGGCTATCAAAAGGAAGTAACCATGTTTCAAAGTACCATATACATCAATTCCATTTGATCTAGGAGGATCAACAAGGTGGAGGCTAGTTTGTCCATAACATACTTCTTATTATTTCTTTACTCTAATTTAATATCTACAAATTATTTTAGTTGTTGTTTTTATCCCTTTCTGATTATTATTGTCCATTCTTCTAAGTGTACACATGCACATATTTGTTGTTGTTTGTGTCATGTTGTCTTGTTTGTGTTTTTGCCTACAAAACATCTTTGTATTTCAGTGTATATCTAAGTTTTTCATAGCCAAAGTTTCTAGTTTATTTTACTATTATGTTGGTCAACCCTTGAAAGTTCCCATAATTGTTAGGAATTTCACCTATCAAATTCAAATTACTACCCCTATCATTTAAAACTTTCTTAAATCTCACCAATATCCCTTTGCAGTAGGTCTAACCGATCAATTATGGTATAAAAGGACTAATTTTGGTAAAAAATTTCAAAAATATATTTTAAATGGGTAATTATCATTTTAAAAAATATCATTGTCAAGTTCAAATATGCAGATAATCCACGCATAGGGGTCAATTTTATGAGAAAATTGAGGTTTCAAGGAACTATAAGTGGTTTCAAGACCCCAAATTTTGTATAAAATCTCATAAAGAGATGGATAAACTTATGAAAAATTTTCATGTCCATTAGATGAGTTTAAATACTCTCTATGTTTTAATATTCCTTAGTATGTTCATTGGAGATCAGCATTGGAGTAGGCATCATTCTAGAGTACTATAGAAGCTTCTAAGTCAAGATAAAAGTTTTAAAAACATGGTATAATGTTTTTAAATAATAATAATAATACATTTAAAGAGTGTAAAAATTATAAATTTAATCAAAACATGCTCATATAGGCTTATGCAAGCAAATACGCATATAGGCCAAAAAGGGTTTTTTTTAGTTTTCAAGTAAAATATGATTTCAGAGTATTTTGATAGCATGTTAAAGAACCCATGATGAATTTTTATTGAATTTATAAGTAGGTGAATATTTATTTTCATTTTGGTGAGTTTTTCATTTTTTATAGTTCTAGACACCCTTCCAAGCCTCCTATTCAAATGCTCATATCTTTCACCACATATAAAGTTTAAATAAACTCTATTATTATGTTTCTAGGACCTATGAATAATTATAATTAATTAAAATTTGAGATCATTTTATGGTATTTTATTTATGAACAATCATTAAGAGCATAGGTAGCTCAGAATGCAATCAAAACCCCATAGGTAGATTTCTTCATGTGACAAATTTTCATATATTTTACATGGGAACAAAATATTTTTATGAATTTTAGGTGGGTTAATTTAGTAGACATAAATATAAATATTTTGTGATTTTTAGGTCTGTACTTCACGAACCATCATTTTGATGGTTCAGCTTCAAATCCCTCCTACACCCTCAAAAAACTAGTTTTACAAAACATAGATTTTATTTCCATAAAATCATATTGTATAAACCTAAAAAAATTTCAAATTTAATGTAAACTCAAATAGGATTTCATAAATGTGAATTTTATGCATGTAATTATATGGATGAGGGAATAAATCATGTTTTTGGTGGAAAAAGGCATGTAAAATGAAGTACAAGACACTCCAATAAAATATAATGAATGGAGATAAAATAATAAGACTCATTATTAATTATAATATTTTAATTTTGTCATAAATCATCTTATAAGTGTCCCAAACAACTCAATCAAAATGGCTAATCTGTAGGAAGCAAAATAGGCCTAGTCAACCTTGTTGACTAAATGGTGAGTGTTTTCTCATCAAAATCAAATATATTATGATGATAATTTTTTTAAAGGAATATTTAATTATTTTTTCAGGTTTCATGGTATATTTTTTATTTTTAATTCAGTCCAAATGCAAGAAGATAGGCTATTAAGCCTAACTGGCCTAGGAGGCTTAACTGGTCAATCAAGCAAGTAAAAAATGGAGTTAAAAATATATCAAATGAATTAATTTTGGAGTTAAAACAATAAATATAAATTTTTTAAATGGATATATCATTATAAATTCAATTTTAAGTTTCCATTCAAGTAATTTAAGCTCAAGTTGAGTTAACTAGTCCTTAAGGGTCAAATCACTTTGGTTGACTAGTTTGACTAGTTTCATGCATCTCCCATGATTTTCTTGCAAGGTAAGGAAATTAACGATCTTAAACCCAATTTTAATATGGATTTATCTTCCAATTTATGGCATTATTTTCATGCAAATAAGGTTGACAAGTCAACATGGGTCCACCACTTGTCAATTTTATGCCAAAAATGAAGAATATGCAATTTTTGAAGACTTGGAAGATTTTAAAGCCTTTATTTAATATTGTAAAAGGATTTTAGTATTGTTTTAGATAAAATAATACTATTAATTCTATTTTACATTTAAATTTGGCTTTATTTAAGGTTTTAGACTTATATATTAGCTTTTTGAAGCCATTTTTCATGAATTCTTGAAGCAGAGAAGCAATTGTAAATTACACCATTTATAAAATAAAGAAGATTTTTGCATATGTTATTTGGATCAAAATATAGTGTAATTTTAATATATACCAACATAAAAGTGGCATCTAATTTCTCTTATTTTAGGTCCTTTTCACACCTACTGTGAAAATCTCATCCTCTACAAGTCATTTGAAGAGCTAAGATTTGAATTTGCTTTGCAAACTTATTTCAAGCATTCTTTTGAAACACTAATGTTCAAGATTGAATGAAAAGTTTTATTTCAAATTAATATTTGTATCTTACTCAATTTTAGAATGTTTTCAGATAATACCAATCATTCTGGTGCATCACCCAATTGATAATATTTTATATTTCAATTTCCTTCTCCCTTTTCATCCCAAAAAAATAAAATAGTTTAGTTTTTAAAGATAAATCTTAAGGGAACCATCCATATCTAGAGGTTCTTCTCAATAGAAATTCACCCACACTATGAGAAGTTATAATTGTATCATCTAGATAGAAAGTGTGCCTTGCACATATTGAAACAAGATGCTCTCTAGAGTGATAATAGTCCCTTCACCAACTATGGTTCATTCTTCTCATATCATTCCTATACCTATGATTTCATCACCTATGGACCTTCCCTCACTGTGTATCCTTCTCCATTGGTGATTCTTTCCCTAGTGGCACATTCCCCATCGGTAACTCCTTCATCTCCCATAGAGTATATTCTCGTGCCTTCTCCTAATCATCTCTTGCCTGATAGCTCTCATTAGCATGATCCTTAAAGCATTATTACATTTTATATTAACGAAATTTGATTTGCAGTATTCTCACAACTTTCCTCGAAGATCGATGAGACATTGGCTTCACTTCTTATTCAACTTCATAGAGTCTTATCAAATGTTTTTGATAATATGTGTGGACATATTTATCAGTACTTATGAACACAAATATGGTGTTCCCTTCATTTCCTTAATTTTTTTAATTAGACATGTGCTCTAATTTTACATTATCTATTGTTATCATCTAACATTGTGTCAGATTCTTATCTATCTATATGATGACTTTTATTTTCACACTATTTATTGAATATGATGTCATTCTACCTTCTTATGTGATCTTATGGATTATTTCCCATACTATCATAATTGATTTTATTAAGTTCATTTCTTATGGTTATCTTGTTATTTTCTCATGATTGCTTTTCAATATTATCTCTGTATGCACATATATCTATTATTGTGACTTGGTTATACAAGCATTGCTCTCTTTTAGTCATTTCCTCTCTACCAAGTGATCAGTTAGAAAATAATTTTATCTCATTGCAATCTCCTTTTACTGGTCCACTTTGGATCTCCTTTTTTCCCTTTTATTCTATTTTGCAAACTAAGCATGCACATCGTTTAGACTTGAGATAACATGCTAGTTAGTTATTATGCTTAAGTGTTCTAAACTATCATATCGTTAATACTTAGCTTTCTTTAACCAAATCCAAAAGAGAATTCATGTGTATCACTCTATCTCTAAATTGGTCATTCCAAGTTCATATAGAGGAGGAATAAAAAAAGCCTTAAAATATTTAAAATCCAAATCATTTAATAAAATGAAATCATCTCAAAAGGCAACATTTAAAATTCTCAAAAGTGAAATCACACTAAAATATGTGATTTCAAGCACATCTTATATCTCCAATCGAGTCTCAAACTCCACATTTGGCCTCATACTATAATTGAGGTCTGTTGGTGTGTAGTAGGCTAGTATATTAGAATAGAAGAATTCAAAAACACTTATAGTGCTACCTACTTTCTCATGCAAGTACCCAATCTTTGTAGTAGACTGATGGCTCTGTGAGGGGTCCTAAGGAGTGGGGAACACATCATAATAAGGTAGGTTAATTTTAATTTTCTTATCTATCTACCAACATGAATTGATTTGAGTAGCACACCTATTTGAATACATAACATTATACTTATAGTTAACGTGTATCCTCTTTATATTGATGGTCACTAGTCACTTAGTGTCTTTTCATTTCTTTAGTGTGTCTTTTGTCTTCTAAGGTATTCTCATTACATGCCTACATTATGTTTTATACATTCAATTTTTCACTCCTTAATATTTCCCCTTGAGAAATATTATTTTATTTACTGATCACTCCCCTAGGGATTCCATTTGTGAGTTACATTGTAAGACCACAGATAGGACCTAGCCTTCCTCACAAGTTATCATATTTTTACATTATCATCCATTTATATCATATTTTCCCATTGTTTCCACCTCATTTATGTTATATTTTTGAGTTATAGTGTAAGACCATGGATAGGACTTGGCCTTCCTATTAAAAATTTCCAATACCCAAGTTACAAAATAATTACATGTCAAATATGAGATAAGTTGTGATTGATTATGAGTTATACATCATTAACATGCTTCCTGTAATGAATTATTATGTTTTATGCTTACATTAATGATCTGTCACTTTTATCTTCTTATTTTCCAATTGCATGTAAGAATTCTACCATTTTTTTGTGTTTTTCATACTACCCAACTTGAATTAGTGTGATTAATTTAAGGACCATTTTTTCTAATTTTGTTTGTATTTTATACTTCCCAATGTGATTTAGTATGATTTATTTCCTTAATTGATTTCTATTTATACCATTTGTTTTTCACATGATTTCCATTTTATTACATTGTTATCATACTTCCCAACTTGATTTAGTGTGATTTTACTTGTTTTTATTTATTTTACAATTTTTTCAATGGTTTGAACACATGTTTTGCCATTTTTACCATCCTATTTGGTTTCTTATACTTAGTCATTTTTTTTTACACATTTCCCACGGTGAAATAGTGTGTAGTACACTTGATTCATTATACTTTTCCAAACATTTTTTACCTATTTCTTTCTAACCATACTTATGTTTTACATAATATTAGAAAAGAAAACACAACTCTTATATTTCATATAGCATATCCAACAAAATAAAATCACACATGCTAGAAATAAATATATCCATGCATCAACAAACACAACTAAACATATAACCACCTAAGATCAACATCCAACTATCAGAATCATATATATATATATATATATATATATATATATATATATATATATATATATATATATATATATATATATATATATATATATATATACACATGGCTCCAGCACTATAGTTGGGCCCCATCCTACTATCTCATGGCATAGCCACACTTCTCATAGATGTCTCAATCTGACTCCTTTGCATATAATTTTGTAAAGAGGTTGTGTGATATCTTAGTCCTGATACCTACCCCTTTAGATATAGCACATGGGCCTATACCTATCCCAACTAGGTTAGGGTCGCTAGACGTGTCACTTTCTCTAATCCCATCTATGTCATCATATGTAGATACACAATTCTAGAAATAAAATCACACATGCTAGAAATAAATATATCCATGCATCAACAAACACAACTAAACATATAACCACCTAAGATCAACATCCAACTATCAGAATCATATATATATATATATATATATATATATATATATATATATATATATATATATATATATATATATATATATATATATATATATATATATACACATGGCTCCAGCACTATAGTTGGGCCCCATCCTACTATCTCATGGCATAGCCACACTTCTCATAGATGTCTCAATCTGACTCCTTTGCATATAATTTTGTAAAGAGGTTGTGTGATATCTTAGTCCTGATACCTACCCCTTTAGATATAGCACATGGGCCTATACCTATCCCAACTAGGTTAGGGTCGCTAGACGTGTCACTTTCTCTAATCCCATCTATGTCATCATATGTAGATACACAATTCTATTTTGAGGCAAGGATTACTATGCTTGGGCTTCCCTTTCACCCACCCCTATTAGTGGTTTCATACCCTCTCTACATACCTATCACCACCTTACAACCTCTCCTACTAATCTAAACTAGCTTTCTTGAGCTGGGGTAGATGGTACCATGGGATCTTCTAGTGTGGTAGGGTTGTATGATGTTAGTACCTCATCTAGGACATAATGGAGTGATCCTCTCACTAGGGACCCCATATAGTATCCTTCTCCTCTATCAAATACACAAAATTCCAACCAAATATATGTTAGATCATAGATATATCTCAAATCTATCTATCTATAATCTATCAAATCAAATCCTATACAAATAGAATTTTAAATTCAGAACTTAACCAAAATTCAATCATGTCATATTGATCCTAGTGTTAGCAATTACTATCTCCCCATCTACTCGAATATAGAGAATGGTCTCTCCATTAGCTTCTCCTCCAAATACCTCATCCATGGGATGCATTATAACTAACATAAATACTAGGGTCACCACCCATGCTCATCTCAACCCTTCCCTCAGTGGTGCCTCTATCAACCAACTCTACCCTGGCCTAACTGATGGGTCAGCGTGAATGATTATCCTCCATACTCTCTCTCATTACTCACATCTCCAATGGTGATGTACCTAATGTGGTCATAGCTCCTCCTAATATGGTGATGGTTATGGCCCAGTGGTACTCCTACATCCACATCCATCTTCTCTATAGCTACCTTCCATTGTGTTTTACCTATCCATAACTTCCCTCATCATGGTCTAAGCTCTAGTCTCATGACTAGTAGTCATCTTAGTCTTCTACCCTTTGTTATCATGAATTTTTAGACCAAAATGTGGGTACCACTATAGGCCCCAATGGGTGAGGGAATCTGAAATACCCTAGAAAGCATGCCATTAATGTAGCTCTACCCACCATGTGTAGTGGTTTGTAATCCAATCATGTGCTTGATTTAGCTCTACCATACTCCATATTAACCACACTATCATAATGTGTGCATATGGATACCATATTATATCTCCTCATCTTAACCATTTATAGTGTTGGTACATGTCGCATGACCCATGTCACTTGATCTTATCTCTAGTGTGCAACATAAGGTAACTAATCATTAACCACATGGGGAAACCCTTATGGTTAGTACATCAAACAACTATCATAGATATCAACACTTAATAACACTATTATTTTTATAATCTTGTTCCCTCTGGATAACATACCAAACATATCATGCCTAAGTTATACCTAGATGATAGATATTAGGTCATATAGTACCCCTTGATCTAATATTAACCTACACAAAGTTATCATGTACATCATTACCTTACCATTTGACATATAATATAGCACTTATGTTATCAGAAGCCTTATCATAATCTTCTATATTTCAAAAATATATGTTATATATACATCAAATAGGCTTACCCTTACAATTGGGTAAATCCTATCTGAGATCATCTCCCACATGGTTAAGGCTCACCTCTCCTCTTGCTCATTTTTTATCCCTATGATCATTGCCATCCCTCCTATCATTAGTGAAAGTAGTGCATGGACATCCTCTAGGGTGATACAAACCTCTATAGTATCCCCGTCCACCTCCCATCATAATGTGTTGATCAAGAATTCACAATGTCCTAGGAACATGACCACTAAATTTGAGCTCAATAAGATGCATCTCATCTCCATAATACCTCCTAATCTTATCATCACCAACCTAGCATGATACTCATTTGATAGGTGCTCTATCAAATATGATAACCATCTTGCATCCACCATCTCTAAAATTGGGGATTCCCCTATAACCATAAAACAACAAAAGATGTATTAGACCTCTATGTCATTTATATTCAAAATACATTCTTTTTAAAATTTTAACAAAAAACTTAATTTTCCTTAATTTATTCATATTTTGTTTAGCCTATTAATCTATTTCAAGAATCAATAATGCATTCTAGGCCTTTCTATTCCTATTTTGACATATTTTACACATTTTTATACTATTCTGGCCACTTAGTCAACCTTAAGTTAACTAAAAAGTACATATTTGACCATGTTAACTTACCAAATTTAGTCAACGCTTTCATTTTTCCCCTTAGTACTCTATCAAAAAAATTGTTTGAAATAATTAAGTCATAAAATATGTACTAAGTTGGTAGTTTACCTCAAGTTAGCTAGGTCAACCTTGTCACATTGCTAAAAAATTCATACTAGGTCGACTGGGCTGACCTAGTACATTTTTTCCCTGTTGACACTTTGAATGAGTGTCTCCCAACTTTTTATCCCTTATTTCATTAACTAATTTCAAACCATTTTCCCCATTTGACCTCTAGTTTATGTATCATCTTTTAGGGGTTCATTCTGGTTTATAGATTTGGTTTAAATTACAAATTAATGTCAAACACTTAATTTCAATCAAAATGCTCATAATAGAGTTCAAATTATCAATTGCCTATTTATACTACACCCTATGTGGTTGCTAGAGATTTTCCTCATCTTTCTAATCATCTCCTCACCATTCTAGATTTTTAGTTCTCCTTGGTTCCCTCATACCTTTATTTTTGTTCAAAATGACATAATGATTTCCTTTCATTCCTTTTTATCTTTCCTAGTCAAAGTAATTTCCACTTCAAAAAAATTATTGTCAGATTTCTTCTTTTGCTCATATCTTTGTTTCTACTCACTCTTTTTCTAAATCACAAAAATTTATAAAATATAGATTTCATATAGAACTTTTGTAACTATCATATGTCTACCTTACAAAAACTTTTATGTTTCACTGTTTTTTGCACTAATCTCTACATGCCTACCTATTATTCTTCACATTGGATACCTTCATACTTCTTGTATCTCCTTATTTATCTACAACAAAAAGGTAATTAAAGGTATGTGTTTTTTAGTTTGATACTTTAATTTATCTTATGTTTTGCTTAATTAACTTTAATTACCATCAGTGATATGTACCCTAATGTTCTTTTCTCAAAGCACCATCCCTTGTTACACTCACATGACATGTTATGAGCTTCATTTGGGGAAAATGAATACACTTATAATTTTAAAAAATTTATCACTTAATGAAATTTTGTATCTTACAAGAAACTATTGAGTCTCAAAATCTTTGTGTGCATACTTTAAGGGGTGCACCAAGAAAGGGGTGGGTAGACCATTGGTGCTTCATAGGATTATTATCCCTTTTACCACTTGTTATCTACACTCTACTATCCTAAAAACCATTTACCTAAGATTAGTCTCCCATTTTCACCCTCCTCCAGTAATTTACCTACCTCATATAGCCTTTCCCTAGCTTGATTTCACTTTCACCAATTTTAAGACTAGGTCAGCTAGGTTGACCATGTTTGTTTTGTCATTTAGCCACAGTTGACCTAGAATATTTTCAACACTGTCAAAACATTACTAGGTTGACTGGATCGACCCTATCAACTAGAATTCTTGTTAAATTATTAGGTTAGGTTTACCTATATACACTCATTCATTTTTTTCATTTTTAAGAGAGAAGAGAAGAAGGTAAGTGAAGAAGAAAATATATGCATTTGCTTATTGACCATTCTACTTGGGGAACAAGATTAGGGTTTCATAAATATTTGAGATGAATTGATAGGTTTTGTGTCTTATATCTGATCTTTCTTTTTCATCTTTACCTACCATAATAACCTCTTGCAAAGCACCTTGCCAAGGGAGATATTGAGGCTTGGCAAGTTCATCTTTAAAGGTAAGTATTCCTAACTTTGTTCCTCCTTTATACGAGTAGATAGATAATGTATCCTTACTATTATCCCATGTATTAGGATTTAAAATGCATTGACCTAAGTATATGTCTTCTATGTATGTTTACTTTTATTATTTATTACCCCCACTTTGTGCCACAAGCTTTGGCGAGCACTACATTAGGACTTTGCTTTACTTGTTTATTATTTTAGTGAATATGAAGTCTTAGGATCCACGTAGAGTTGTTTCATGTTTTTTATTAGAATGGAGGCTTTGGAAGCCTACATATATAGGTTATTATGATAAAATATGGGTATGTGAACAAAGTTGGGGGACAAAAAATGGCCTACCCATGAACATGATTTTTTTTTCAATTTTAGAAATCTAAACTTCTCTAGATAATTTGAGATACCTACACTCCAAATTTGAAGATAGTGTAAGAATATGAAATATATAATTTAGAGTTTAGTTTCCAAAACACTATTTTTTTAGAAAAATGGTTCAATATAACTCTACCAAACATCTAAAATTTGAAGAGGAACTCTTATTTTTTCATAAAACATAGTAGATAGATAGTCATGACATGCATCATTTTTTGAGAAACATTTAATATTATTTGAAACCCTTTAGGGAAAATTTAGATAATATATTATAGTAGGTCACCTATATTTTTTATGAATTTTTAAAGTAAATAGATCCTAAAAATTGATAAATAAATGGATAGTTGTCTGTGTTACACACCTAACTACCTCAAAAAAAATGAAAATCCATTTTAATTTTTTTTAAATGTGTGTATGATTAGGCCTACTTGGTCACCATATAATTATTTTTTCACTTGGATATATGAAATATGAATTACATGAAAATGTAGAAGCATGTATGTTTGTGGCATGTAGTGGCCTGAAAAGGTGTAATTAGAAATCAAAATAGTTTAAAACCTTAAATTAGACCGAAAATTATAAAAACCATATTTTTGGAAAGAGAAGAGCATGCTTGTCATGACAATATCATGGTTTTGAATTTTCACATGGAAATTTTTAGTTTATTTGGTAATCAAAGTTTAAATTTGTTTCTTATTTTCATACCTTTCAAAACTCAGCTACACATTGATAGTCTAAGCCTTTGGCTCAAGAATCCAAGCCATTCCTGAGCTAAAAGGCATGGGAATTGAATTTAAATTCAAATACCATAATTGAATTAATAATGTGATCATAATATTAAACATGTTATTAACATGGTCATGGTATTTAATAATGCAATCACATTAATAAAATGATCACATTAATAACATGATCACATTACATATTCTCAACAACCTAAAACCTAGATAGGAACCATTAGGCCTAGTAGTCTTAAGATCAGATATTGGTTGATTAAGATTATTGTTTGGGACCAATGTTCTTGTCAAGAATTGATATAATTAAATGATAATTTGAGAAGTATTGACCTATAAATCAATTTATTGTTCCTTTGATAACAATATGGTGTACAATTGGGTAAATAGATCCCAAATTGACATTAGATAGACATATTTCCTTGGATAGATCCTAGTTGGCCCCAATTACATATCAAACTAGACTAAATACTTGCTTTTTTATAATATGGTGCAAAATGAAAGACCCAATTAACATCATATGGTATTTTATTATTTTATATAATAATGGAATTTTATTCCTAGCTAATAAATAGGTCTGAAGTAAATTAAATTAGTAAATAATATATAATAATTAAGCCACTAATTGATGTAAATAGATTATATTTTTGCCTTTTCTAAAAATAGTAATAAATAAGAGAAATTATGACTTAGCTTATTCTAAGTTGTCTGGTCTGAGATAGGGTCTGAGAATTCAGGTACAAGACTAGGATAGTGTCAAAAATAGGTTCCTAAACTTCATTTTCTAATTAGATAGGAGCATCAAAAGTAGGGAAACTTGTTGTTTGGTGTTTTAGTCCTTTTTAGATTCTATTTTCCAATTGATCTATGTTTTTCTAGTTTTTCTCAATAGGTCTATGTTACCCTATCAGTGAAATATCAAAGCTCAGAAATTTATGGAGCTCATTGTGCATCTATTTAAATATTCAAAAGCCCTATGAGCTCTTTGTGCTTGAACTTGAAAGTAAAATTTGGGAAAGAGAAAGAATGGGTTAGTGTGTAAAGGATACACTAGATGCACTTCACACCCCATGTGTGGGCACACTACCTACATACCAATACTTCAAGGGATCAAGCTAATGTAGAGCTCCCATTGAAGTGTTTGGTACAATTGTGTATGAAAATGCAACTACATGCAAAATGTTTTGTACTTTAGATGGATAGGGGCTAGTGAAAGGGTTTGAATAGGCTTGGAATAATATTGGAAGGATGTATGTAGAGAATAGGGAAAATTTCTTGAGTGTACTTGCTTGTAATCTTTCTTCTCTCTTGTAAATGAGTGCCAACCCTTATAAATACACTTTGAATGACATTTTATAGGGAACCTAATGATTATGGGCTAAATTAATTTATGTTAGGCTAACATGAATTAAGATAAGGATTTTGGAAAATATGACCATTTGAACCAAATTTTCACTTAGACAATAGCACAAAAGATATGACACCCTAGGTTTTAGTGCTCCTATCCAAGTTAGGAGCTAGTGTCTAGAGGGAATGAGACCTATGGGAATGGATCTGAGCCTAAAAGAGCTGCCTAGGTCTATAAGGGTTAAGTTTGAAAGGCTATGGATGACTGGGAATCAGTGAAATAAAATATTATGAGGGTTGTGTAAGCAAGTAGGAGGACATATAGGTTGGGTGTCATTAGACACACTCAAGTAACCAAATTTTACATTTTACATGACTAAATTTATCACCCCTTTATTCTAGTGATACAACAAAGTGAAATACTAGGATAAAAGAAAAAAAATAGAAAGATTACTTCAACTTACTTGCAACGGTGAAGCCTATGAAGCTTATGTGATAATGAGTAATGTTGGATAGTGCATAAAGAGCACATTGTGCAAGTGTGAATATGTGAAATAAAATAAAGAGTAGATCAGTTCTTATTATATGTGATATAAAACAAGAACCTAAAAAATGTAAGTAAAATAAAAATGAAGAGAAAGGAACCAATACAACTCACTGAGTATGTGAACAAATACAAAACATGATGTGATTCTGAGTAAGGATGAGTGATGATGGATTGTGTTGGATGATGTTATACCAAAAGTTATATCATGAACATAGCTAAGTGCTCAATTACCTAAAAAGTGGCTCAAGAATACAAAGACTAACCCTTTGGATCTATTGTTACCTATTGAGTGAAGGTAGATTATCATCCATATGATAATTGATGTTTGGACTATGTGTTATATCCCTCTAAATAGGTGGATAAATAATACAAATGCTTGACCTTTGGCTCCATCATTTCCTACTAAGTGACGATAGATGATCATGCATGTGATAATTGATGTCTGAACTATGTGTCTAATCCTTCTGAATAGGTGGCTCAAGAAAACAAAGGCTATTCCTTTGGCTCCATCATTGCCCTATGAAGTGAAGCTATGAAGTGATATTAGTATAGAATAGATGTCATAACATATGGATCATAGAGCCGATGGATGATCTAAATATATGATAATATGGCATGGATAGACAAATGTATGATGGAAACTAGGCCACTCTTGGCCATTTTGAAAGATGGAGGTTAGGCTTATATGAAAGCCACTCTAAAACTAATGCAATATGCTTATGTGAAAGCCAACTAAATAACTCAAGAATTTAAACATGTATGAAAGTTCAACTTGAGAATGATGTCAACCATCTATAAATGGAGTAAGGCACATAACTACTGAGAATGCCTAGGTAATAAACTAAACTTAGAAACAAAAGAAGACCAATATGCCATGCACATTGCCCCCAATCACTGGTGTCTGTAACATGGATTATGATCTAGAATTTTTGTTAACTACCTAGTCTAAAACTATAAGTGAGAGTCATCATGTCATGCATGATAGCTCCCTATATCTAGATTCTTTGAGAAAAATGTACTAAAAATATTGATTTTGACTGATTTAGATGTACAAAACCTTTAGCTAAGCTAAACTTTTTGATTTTTACTAGAAAACATAGGTGTTTTTGTGCCTTGACAAGAGTACCAAATTAAGGACACCCTTTTATTTAAAACTATTGTCTATTTTTGGCATTATTGTCTGATGTTGAAACTAGTTGTTGATCTGGAATTATCACTATTTTTCTATTTTGTTCTAACTGGTTTGACCTTTGGATTCTAAACTAGGTGATTTGAATGTTACTATTTTGACTGCTAGGATCTTTGATCTCTATGACAAAACCCCTATTTATTTCCCATGTTCTAAGCATAAGAATGATTGAACTGACAATGACTACCCTTAGAATAAAGTAGCCTTGTAAGTGTGTTATGTTGCATAGATACATGATATATTAATGAAATTTGACAAGATATCTTTAGATATAGCAAATTTTGTATTGAGATATTTGTTAGATCAATAGGGGTATGCTTAGATAGATATAATAATGTAAAATCATGTGCAATATATTAAACTAGAACTATAAATGTTAGATGTTAATTGTTAGTTGTCAAGGAGGGATGGAGTATGATGTCCATCATAGCATCTAAGAAAGCAAGGAAAATGCATGATATGGATCATGTCATTGCAACAATAGAAAAATCAATCAAGAAAATAATCACATGGAGTAAGAAGTAAGAATCATACAAGGCTAGCTAAGGGGCCATGCAAACAATGGACATGGGCACATGTCACTCAAACTAGAAAGTAAGATTACAAGACATGTTCAAATACCACATACAGATACAATTGAAACAAGTAATATTGACACAAGGGACACAAACACATAAAAGAGTACAAGAAAGGGACATTGACAAATGTCCAAAGGAATACACACACATGAATAGAAGCAAAAGACATTGGAAAATTTCCTAAGGCACATAAGACATAAAACTAGAACTAAAAATGCAATCTCATCTAGCTATGCAAAGAAATGAAAGGAATCATGTAAAAACTATAAAGGTACAATCACATCTAACTAATCAAAGTAAGAGTGAAAGTGGTCAAGGCATGTTTAGTACAATACTAGGTATATGCTAGGAAATACACAAGTGCAAAATACTAGTGAGTGTCAATGTGGTAATCTATATAATCTAGTAAGTAATGTATGTCAACATGATAATTAGAGTGTGTGGTGTAAGAATGACATAACTTGGATGGTGTAGTCATGTAGAAGATGCCCCTAGTGGGAAGATGTACCAATGTGCAACTCAAATGTATAAGTAGGAATGCCCCCTCAATGGGTAGAGTGAAGTAATCAAGTAGCTAGATGTCACTACACACACTCAAAAAAGATCAAGTGAAGCATGGTAATGTAGACAATCAACAAACAATAGCATGAAATGGAAAATGTAAGTCCTAGCATGATAGTAGTAATGTGAAACATGGATGATGCATATAATTGAAATGCTTTTGGTATTTTGATAAATTTGAATGTTTTTTTTTGATGTTTTTTTGTATTTTTTGAAAATATTTGAACTATGTACAATCACATAGGAGAGATTATGTAAAATCAATGCTAAAAATAAATTATGTATAAGCATGTGTAAAAACAACATATTATACATGGAATATGTGTAGATGCATAATTTTCATTGGATTTTTATGTTTCTTTCCTTTGAGTGATGTTATATGGCATACTTTAGGGCTAAGCTTTTCAATAATGATGTAAGGATATAGCCAATCTAGTTTTAATATTTGGTAATGATGTAAGTGTATTTGTTTTTTAGAATAATCAAGTTTTATTCCTAACTAATAAATAGGTCTAGAGTGAAATAAATCAGTAAATAATGTGCAATAATTAAGCCACTAATTTATGTAAATAGATTATATTTTTGCATTTTCTAAAAATAGTAATAAATAAGAGAAAATATGACTTAGATTATTTTGAGCTATCTGATCTAAGAAAGGGTATGAGAATTTAGGTACATGACTAGTATAGTGTTAGAAATAGGTTCCTAAACTTTATTTTCTAATTGGATAGAAGCATCGAAAGTAGGACACCTTATTTTATAGTGTTGTAGTCTTTTTTGGGTGCTATTATCTAGGTGATCTAAGGTTTTTAGGTTCTGCTTGGTAGGTTTGTATTACCCAGTTAGTGATATATTGAAGCCCAAAAGTTTATGAATCTTGTTGTGCATCTATTTTAATTTTCAAAAGCCCTAGGATATTCTTGTGCTTGAACTTAAAAGGAAAATTTGGGAAAAGAGAGAGACGGGGTTAGTGTGTAAAGTATACATTGGATGCACTTCACATCCCATGTGTGGGCACATTGCCTACATACAAATACTCTAAGGAAGGATCAAGCTAATGTAGTTCTCACATCAAAGTGCTTGGTGAAACTATGTATGAAATATAAATGAATGGGAAATTGAGTGTAATTTAGATGGCTAGGGACTGGTGCAAGGTTTTGAATAGGTCTAGAATAATATTGGAAGGTTTTATGTAGAGAATAGGGAAAAGTGCTTGAGTGTACTTGATTTTATTCTTGATTCTCTCTTGTAAATGAGTGTCAACCCTTCTAAACGGACTTTGAATAGACTTTTATAGGGGATTTAATGATCTTGAGTTAAATTAATTCACATTTGGCTGACATAAATTAGGATAAGGATTCAAGAAAATATGACCATTTGGAACTATTTTGCACTTGGACAACAATGTTGAAAAGGGGACACCCTAGGGTCCACCACTATAGTTTAAGTTGGGCACTATTATCCTAAAGACATAGGTTTTTTTATTTTTGTTTATTGTCCCTTTGTGAACCTACCTATAAAATTTTAGATGTTAGATATTTATGTATGACTAGGAATAAGCAAAAAAGGAATCTGTAAGGGTCATGAAAGTAAGAAAGAGGGACCTATGGATTGGGTGTCATTATCCATGCTCAAGTTACCAATTTTTTCATTTTATATGACTACATTTCACCCCCCCCCTCTTTATTCTAGTGATGCAACAAAGTGAAATACTTGGATAAATGAAAAAAATAGAAAGCATACCTAAACTTACATACAAAGGTGAAGCCCATGAAGCTTGTTTGATATGGAGTAATGTTGGATAGTGCATAAAGAGAACATTATGAAAGTGTGAATCTATGAAATGAAACAAAGAGTAAATCAATTCTTATTATATGTGGTATAAAATAAGAACATAGAAAAGTTGAGTAAAATAAAAAGGAAGAGAAAAGAATGAATACATATCACCAGGTATGTGAACCAATATAAAATATATTGTGATCTTGAGTAAGGATGAGTGATGCTAGATTGTGCTAGATGATGTTGTACAAAAAATTATATCATGAATGGAGTTGAGTGCTCAATTCCCTAGAAAGTGGCTCAAGAATATAAAGGCCATCCCTTTGGCTCCATCATCACCTACTGAGTGAATCTATATGATCATGTATGTGATAATCAATGTTTAGATTGTGTGTTAAATCCCTCTAGATAAGTGGCTCAATAATATAAAGGCTGGCCCATTGGCTCCATCATTACCCTATAAAGTAAATCTATGAAGTGATACTAGTATAGAATATATGTCAAATGTGATGGCTCATCGAGCCCATGGATGATCTTAAAGTCTGATAATGTGGTGTGGATAGCCAAATGTATGTTACAAACTAGGCCACTCTTGGCCATTTCAAAAGATGGAGGTTAGGCTTATATGAAAGCCACTCTGAAACTGATGCAATATGTTTATGTGAAAGCCAACATGAGAACTTAGGTACTCAAAAGGTTAAACTTGTATGAAATTTCAACTTGAGAATTATTCCAACCACCTACATATGGAGTAAGTCACATAACTACTAGGAATGCCTAGGTAATAAACTAAACTTGAAAAAAAAGACCAATATGTTGCATATATTACACCTAATCATTGGTATTTGTAACATGGATTCTGATTTGGATGTTGTGTCAACTACCTAATCTACAACTAAAAGTGAGAGTCATCATACAATGCATGATACCCCTTATATCTATATTTCATGAGAAAATTTTATTAAAACTATTGATTTTGATAGTTTTGGATGTGTAAGAACTGTAGCCAAGCTAAACTTTTTGCCTATTACTAGAAAACTTTAGTATTTTTTGCCTAGACAATAGTGCCAAAATGAGGACACCCTTGTGTTTGGCACTATTGTCCATTTATATAACTATTTTTCTATGTAAAAATTGATTGTTGATCTAGAAGTGTTACTATTTTTTATTCTTTTCTTATTGGTTTGACCTTTAAATTTTGAACTATGTGATCTGAATGCTATAATTTTGACTACCAGGATCTTTTATCTCTATGACAAAACCCCTATTTGTTTCCACCTCTTTTAAGGGTAGGAATAAGTACCTAGAAATGATTTCCCTTATAAGAACAAGCCCTGCAAGTGTGTTAAGCTATAAATATTCATGAATAAATATGTCTGGAATGAAATAAATTAGTAAATGATATGAAATATTTAAGCCACTGATTTATGTAAATAGATTGTATTTTTGCCTTTTATAAAAATAGTATTAAATAAGAGAAAATTTGGGAAATAGAGAGAATGGGTTAGTGTGTAAAGGATACACTAGACACACTTCACACCCCATGTGTGGGCACACTACCTACATACCAATAGTTTTAGGAGGTATCAAGCTAATGTAGTTATCCTGTTGAAGTGCTTGGTGCAATTGTGTATGAAAATAAAACTAGATGTGAAATTGGGTGTAGTTTAGAATACTAGGGATTGGTGCAAGGGTTTGAATAGGCTTGGAGTAATATTAGAAGGCTACATGTAGAGAATAAGGAAAAGTGCTTAAGTGTATTGGCTTGTATTCTTGCTTCTCTCTTGTAAATGAGTGCCAACCCTTCTAAATGGACTTTTAATGGCCTTTTATAGGGAACCTAATGATTGTGTGTTAAATTAATTCACATTAGGCCAACATGAATCAAGATAAGGATTCATGAAATTATGACTGTTTGAACCAAATTTTCACTTGGACAACAATGTCAAAAACCCTAGAAACCCTAGGGTAAATCATTTATAAATTTTTTCCATAATTTATTTACTTTTCCTATATTTAAAAATAAAAAATCTATAAATTATTGAAAAGTAATCATATTTTTTTACAACCTTAGTTTTCACATACTAGGTCCTTTCTGCATACAAGCACATTCCAAACACTAGGAAAAATATATTGCTAATTTAAAAAAAAAAAAATACATTTTCTAAAATTTTCAAGAAAAATTCTAAAACATTTATAGATATTTAATCTCAATTTTTTTAGAATTATCATAATAATTTTTAAAATTCATTCAATAATACCTAGTTGCATTAACTAGATAGTAATTATTTTCCAATATTTTTCCAATCGTTTTCTAAATTTATAGATTGCATATAAAACTTAGGAAAACAATTTTAAATTCAAAAAATTCATACTATTTTGCATAAATATTTATTTTCATGTACTAACTCCTATTTTTCTTCTTGTGGTATCACCTTACATGTTTGGGAGTTTTGTATCCTATGCATATTCTAGTTCCTTATTTAGATTATATCATCTTAATCCTTTCTACTATTATCCAAGTTATTTTCCTTATGCCACGTAATTTCCTTACATCTCTTCCTTTGAGATGAAGTGCAAGACTTAGTGGTAATCATCCTAAATTCACCTAGATTCTTACAACTCAACCATATACCATGGATAAAAAACCAACTTAGGTTCTAGTCACAGATTCTACACATCCATATTACACTAATTTCAATGAAGATAATTTTGACAAAGAGAATCATAAATATAAAAATGATGATGTACACACCAATGCTCATATTCCACCACATTAGTCTATAGATTCACTTCCACCCATTGTTTATAATGAAGTTATACTCAACAAAGATTTGATCTTCTAAAACTTTAGAGAAAGACTTAAGGAACATCCTAAAGATCATACACTAGTTTTTTAATATATCATATAAATCAAAAATTCTACACAAGTTGATTTTTCCATCCCCATTGAGCAACCGGTTGAAAATGACACTATGGGGGCAACTATGTCTCAAAAATCCCCTATAGTAGCCCAACCTTCTTCTATGCCACTAGTTATAGATAGTACATCCCTCTATCCTAATGTGATAGCCCTTATGCAAGAGATAATATCTCTTCAATATAATTTGATACACCTTGAGCAAGGTACCACTAGAGTTACACAGGCTTTGTATTCTTTTTCTCTTCTGCGTACACCATTGGTACATCATATTGCTTTTGCACCCTTGCCATAAGGTCTTGTTCAACCCAAGCTTATTCTTTATGATGGAAAGGGTGATCTAGAGACATACTTGAGATCATTTCATGTAGCATGCTTAAAATTTCTACATAATGACTGGTTACTTACCAAGCTATTTCCATGGAGCCTAAAGGATTATGCTTTATAATGGTTTTATAGTCTACCAAATTAGTTAATTCATGCATTCAATCCTTTATTCGACATGTTTCTAGCACACTTCAGCATTAACATTGGTGATAATGTTTCATATGCTCAAATTGATCAATAGAAACAATGACCAAATGAGCATCTCATAGACTATGTTCTTCGATATAAGACCATCTTGGCTAAGATGACTAGTCCCATGGCAAATTAGGAGTTATAGGACCTCTTCCAATAAATACATTTATGAGCACTTCATGAGTCAATTATGTTCAAGATATTCTCTTCCTTCACTGAATTATGTCATACACTAAAGGAAAGAGAAGTGATACTCATTTCAATGGGTAAACTCAAGTATATAAGCATTCTAGAGAAAATTAATAAGAGTAACAACCAAGTCCCATACAAGTTCAAGTTTAATGATACAAAAGGGTAGAATCAACTTAAAATAAATGTAGCTTCAGATCCTCCTCAATGTATTATTTTATCATCACCCCCTTAATGTAATTTCTCACATCTTCTAGTTCCTTTGACTAGGGATTAATAGTAGTTTTTGGATTATAATATCATATGTCTCCCTATTATTCCAAAATTTGATCCAACCAAACCTATTCCTAAAGGATATAATTAGCAGGCATTTTACAATTACCACAAGGCACTAGGCCACACTACAAATAGATGCATTAGTATGTTAGATGCACTTCACATCTGATGTGTGGGCACGCTACCTACATACCAAAACTCAGAGGAAGGATCAAGCTAATGTTATTCTCCCATTAAAGGGCTTGGTCCAATCATGTATCAAAATGTAAACAAATACAAAACTAGGTGTAATTTAGATGGCTAGGGATTGGTGCAAGGTTTTGAATAGGCCTAGAATAATATTGGAAGGCTATATGTGGAGAATAGGAAAATGTTCTTGAGTATACTGGCTTGTATTCTTGTTTGTCTCTTGTAAATGAGTGTCGACCCTTCTAAATGGACCTTGAATAGAATTTTATATGGAACCTAATTATCATGGGTTAAATGAATTTACATTAGGCCACCATGAATTAAGATAAGGATTTAAGAAAATATGACCATTTAAACCAAATTTCACTTGGAAAAAATTACCAAAAATAGGATAGCCTAAGTTTCAACGTTCCTGTCCAAGTTGGGTGTTGTTATCCAGAGGGAATGAGACCTAGGGGGATGGATCTGGGCTTCAAATAGATACTTGGGTCTGTAAGGGTTAATTATAGAAGGTTATGGATGATTGGGAATCAATGAAAGAAAAGCCTATGAGGGTTTTTAAAGCAAGTAAGAGGACCTATGGATTGGGTGTCATTAGCCATACTCAAGTAACCAAATTTTGCATTTTACATGACTACATATGGACATAATTCCTTTTTCAAGGATCATTTAACCTTGATTGTGTATTATATTAAACTATATATTTAATTAGTTTAATATGGTGTGCTATTAAATCCCTAGTTGACATTATATTGAAGGAATTCCTTGCATGGGGACTAATTACTCTTAATTACAGATTATACTAAAGAAAATAATAAATTGGTTAAATATGATGTGTAATTAGGGAAAAATATTCACAATGGACATTATATGGACACAAATTATTGCATGAGGTGAAAAATGCCTTGATTGATATTCTAGATGGAAGTAGTTAATTACATAGGACTTGGTATCTCTCAATTATGTACAGTATTGAAATAAATATAAATTGATTTAACATGGTGTAATTACAGCCAAAAATGACATAATATGGATGTAATTCCTTGCTTAGGGATTGAGTGGCACCAATTACATATCATATTGATCTTAAATACTCAATTAGTTTAATATCATGTGCAATCAAGGCTAATGAAACCCAACTAGAATATTATATGGACAAAATTACTTTCTTGGTGCTCAATTGGCCCCAATTATGTATAAGATAAAACCAAATACATGATTGGCTTGATATAGTTTACAATCGAGGCCAAAAAAGTTGTAATTGACATTAAATGTATTTAGTTACTTCCATCAGCCTTGGTTGGCCATAATTGTATATTCAACTGAAATAAATACTTGGTTGATTCAATATGTTATGTATTTGGGACTAAAAAAGCCACTTGTTAATAGTAAAAAGATGAAATTTATTATACAAGGCTTGTTTGGACTAAATTGTATAGATCATATTGAACCAAATATTCTTTCATTTGAATTTGGATCACAATCAAAATCCCAATTATTATTAGATGGATGCAATTCCTTATAGAGGGTTCAATTGTTCCTAATTTAATATTAGATTCAATCAAACACTCAATTCTTTGAATGAGGTGTGCAATTAGGGCCCTAATTAAAATAATGTTTACACAAATCCTTGGGCAAGCCTTGATTGGCCCCAATTATGTGTCATCTAGAACTGAATACTTGAATGTGTAATCAGGGCTAATAAAACCCAGCTGGAACATTATATGGACAAAATTACTTTCATGGGGCTCAATTGGCCCCAATTATGTATAAGATAAAACAAAATAAATGATTTTCTTGATATAGTCTACAATCAAGGCCAACAAAGTTGTAGTTGACATTAAATGTATTTAGTTACTTCCATCAGCCTTGGTTGGCCATAATTGTATATTCAACTAAAATAAATACTTGGTGGATTCAATATGTTATGTATTTGGGACTAAAAAAGCCACCTGTTAATAGTAGAAATATGAAATTTCTTACACAAGGTTTGTTTGGACTAAATTTTATAGATCATATTGAACCAAATATTCTTTCATTTGAATTTGGATCATAATCAAAATCCCAATTATTATTAGATGGATGTAATTCCTTATAGAGGGTTCAACTGTTCCTAATTTCATATTAGATTCAATCAAACACTCAATTCTTTGAATGAGGTGTGCAATTAGGGCTCTAATTAAAATTATGTTTTCACAAATCCTTGGGCAAGCCTCGATTGGCCCCAATTATCTGTCATCTAGAACTGAATACTTGATTGGTTTAATATGGTATGCAATCAGGGCCAAATAAGTCCCAATTTGCATTATATATAAATGTAATTCCTTTCACACATCTCCTTTGGTTTGAATTACATATCAAATTGTAAAAAAACTTGTGTTTTTAATATGGTAAGCAATTGGATCTGAAATTGATATCATATGGATGAAATTCCTTACATTGAGGCTCAATAGGCCCTTGGGATCAATTTATCTCTAATTAACATCCTTTATATATAGTAAAAATTAGGTTCATAGGGATGAACTTGGTTAAAATTACATTAGTCATTACCACAATTGACTTCATAGGCTAAATCTATGACGATGTGGGGGATAATTGAGCCTAAATTTACATTATTTACTCACATCAAATTTATTTTGAAGGAGCTCAAATTTACCCTAATCACCATCATGATTCTAATTTATTTACCCTAAAACCTATACCCTAAGCCCTAGTCCCTAAAGTCTAAACCATAAATATAAACTCTGTAAACCTTGAACCCATCGTTTTACCCCAAATTAACATCATTTAAACTAATAGTTAAGTTCATATGGCTTATTTTACCATTAATCACAAAACATATTGCTCTATTTGAATAATCCACTCAATCTTCATGATGACATCCATGATATAATCATAAGCCAAAAACATAATCTATATTCATAAATAGGTCCAAGTGATTAAAATTATCCCTAATTATCTTTGTGATCGACCCTATGTATGCTAAACCATGTATATAAATTAAAACCTAGAATTCGTAAACCATAAACCCTAAACACTATACCCTAAATTGTAAACCATAAACTTTCACTATATACCAACTTCAATTTAGTCCCATTTAACATCCTTTGTTGTAAGAGTCAAGTTTGAACACATGGCATACCTAGAAATTAGGCATTAATAAATTATAATCTCTAATCCCTAAAACATAAATTATAATCCATATGCCCTAATGCCCACTAAATTCCACAAACATACATGCCTTATGATATAACTGATTTTATCATGAGATGTCATAAAATGCACTTTTTAAACCTATGGCTAAAGCCTTTAAGATTAATAATCTAGCTATTCATCTACAGTAAATTGGGGCTATTTTTAGCCCCTTTAACCTAATTAACTAAAGAGGAGGAGGTAGTTGATTCTTTTAATCAAGGAGGCACTTAAGGCCAATTTGAACCCCTTTAATAGCAAGATATGATTTGGGGAGAAATAAAAAGATTGATCTCTTACCATGAATCGATACGATTAGTCAATTTGTGTAACTCCCTACGTGATCCAAGTGAAATTGGCCCTTAAACCAAATTTATGGCTTAATGAGTTGTATAACATGTATGCAATATGTACATGTCATAATTGACCCTAATTTTATCATAAATGCAAACATGAAGGTAATCAAGTCATATATAGGTTTCCCAAATAGCTCAAATATTCTTCAATTACCTTAGTGATTGGATACTATATCTGATATTTTAAACCCTAAGTTACCCTGGACTATTTAACTTTAACCCTAAACCTAAGCCACAATCCCTTAACCCTAAACACTTTATATTATAGACCTTAAATCCTAAATTAATAAATTTATCCCCAATTAACATCATATATATATATATATATATATAGTAAGAATTAGGTTCATAGGGATGAAAGTCATTAAAATTACATCACTCATTACCATAATTGACTTCATAGGCTCAATCTATGATGTTGTGGGGAATAATTGATCCTAAATTCACAGTTTTTTCTCATGGATATAGGTTCAAGGATCCTAAATGTTCCCCAATTGCCTACATGATTGTATAAATATACAATAAAACCTATACCCTAAGCCCTAATATGTAAAGTTCCTAATCCCTAAACTCCAAACCACAAATATAAACTCTATTTAAATATTGAACTAATCATTTTAGCCCAAATTAACGTCATTTATAGACAAAGAATTTTGTTCACATGGCTCAGTTTGGCCTAAATCACTTGATTGATTTCCCTATTTGACTAATTCACTCAATCTACATGATGACATCCATGACAACCAAAAAGCACATATTGTAGTCATAAATGGGTCCAACAGTTTCAAATTATCCTTAATTATCTTTATGATGGACCCTATGTACCATAAACCATCAATATATATTAAAACATAGAATTCATAAATTCCATAAACCCTAAACACTATACCCTAAATTATAAACCACAAACTTTCCAAATTTATCAGTCGATTTAGTCATAATTAACATCTTTTATAGTAAAAATTAGGTTCATAGGGCATAGAGTGATTAGACATTAATATACAGGTCTTTAAAACTAAACCCCATGCCCTAATCCCAAATTCCCAAAACATAAATTGTAATCCCTATGCCTTAATGCCCAGTACATGCCACAAACATACATGCCTTATGATATAACTAATTTTATCATGAGATGTCATAAAATGCACTTTTTAAACCTATGGATAAAGCCTTTCGATTACCAATATAGCTATGCATTTTAAGTAAATTTGGGATACTTGAAGCCCCTTCAACCTAATTACATGACTATAAAATATGATTTAGGGATTGATCAGCTCTATTTTGCCCCAATCACCATCATGATTGTAACTTATATACCCTAAAACCTATAACCCAAGCCCTAATGATTAAAGTTCCTAATCCCTAAACTCTAAACCATAAATATAAAGTATTTAAAAATTTAACCAATCATTTTACCCTAAATTAACATCATTTATACAAATAATTATCTTTCCAATTAACCTTGTGTACCATAATCCTAAGCCCTAAACATTGTACCCTAAATTGTAAACTAGAAACTTTACATATATACCAATTGATTTAGTCCCAATTAACATCCTTTGTAGTAAAAATTATGTTTTCACATGGCATATATCTATTATACCTTATATACACCCTTAAACCCAAATATTACATGCCTTAATCCCTAATCCCTAAACCCTAAACATCAATTACAATCCCTAAAACATAAATATAATCCCTAGTCCCTAATCTATAATCCATAAACCCTATACACTAATGCGTTGATCCATAATCCATAATATATATATATATATATATATATTATAACTTGATCACATTATTTAATAATATGATCACATTATTATTAACATAAGCAACACTCAGTCATCATTGCTAATTACCAATACAAAATCTTATATTGATAATAATGTGATCATGTTATTATGGATATAAGCTTCTCAATGGGTTGGATGGGGAAGAATATTATACAACACATAATGTGATCATGTTATTTTAAATACAAGCTTCTCAATAGGTTGGATGGGGGAAAAACTTATACAACACATAACACGATCGCATTATGTAATAATGCAATCACATTATATAAGGTGCTCATGTTTTTTATTATTTTAGACTAAGATCACTTCTCAATGACTATTTTTAACCTAAATAAAGAATTATATCCCCATAAACATTTGCTACGTATTTTTATGAGATCATGGTTCTTGTATACATGACCCCACCTTTGAAAAGTTGTTCATTGTCACTTCTTATGGGTTTTGGGTCACAACTTAAGAGGAAGAGGAAGATTTTGAAGAAAAAAACTAGAGGAATTAGAATATTTGAGAGAGAAACACAAGCTACAAATGTGATAAGTTCATGGTAGACAAGGTATAAACCCTAATCCCGATGAACCGAAAACCAGAGATAATGAGTCAATTGCTGATAATGAATTAAAAAATGATGAAATTGACCATAATCAATTGAATAATGTTGAAATTTACCATAATGAAATGAATAATAATGAAATTTAAAATAATGAATTAGTTAATGTTGGAAGTTCACATTCAAACTTCCAATTTTTCTATTTTGTTGATGATAAGTCTATGTATGATGCTTCACCCTCCATGAATGAAGAAAATTTGATGTAAACAAATAATTATGAAATTGACCATCAAGAGAATTTCATGGAAACATGTAATGAGTAAATTAACAATGAATAAAATTTCATCCCACTCTAAACAATAAAATCAATAAAAATTGTGAAACACCCTCTCAAAAAATTCCACCATTACCAACACCTCCAAGAATTATGCGTAGAAAAGACAAATACATAATTGAAGTCAATGAAAATATTTTAGAACCAATGCATAACAAAATGTCTGATCACCATTTAAGAAGACTGGCTCATTAAATTAGGGATATTTTCTTTCATAATTTGTAATATGATAGTCAAAGATGTCAATTATTTGTTTCACTCATAAAATTGATTAAGATGAGACCTATAATGTACACATTAGGACTAAGAACATCTCACATGGATGATGAAAATGATGAAATTGTTGATAATCTACATGATTCATATCATACTATAGGCCTAAAATAATGCACCAAAGATTATAATGTTACCCAATGTATAATTTTAACTTGTGCAAAAATTGAAAAAATAGGGAGAAAATGAATGGTTTCAAAAACAATCCAAACACTTATTATAAACATGAATTTAATAATGAAATCAATTAAAATATGTGAAATACTTAATGAACCTATTACTAATGAGCTCTGGGCATTCTCTGGTAGACATTCACTAACGTACAAGGCTATAGTGGAAACTCTCAAAGAGCTACTTGCCCAATTTTGGAAAGACCATACAAGTTTTTTACCTAATGCAAGAGATGTTGTGAAAACAAGAGTTGGTTCTCATAACCGTGAATCACATCCAAAACATTTATTGGATATGACTCAAAAATAATTGTACTCCAAATTTTTTAAAGAGCATCCAAAAATTTATATTTATCAAAGATATTTTAAGATGGTAACACCTTTTTATGTTAAAATAAATCAAAGATGCACCACATATTGTTGTAGGCAACATGTTTAATTTTCAATGCACTATGATGTTTTTTACCATATTCAATTTACTTTACATAATAACAACATTTTGTAGGAGTGTGGCATTGAATTACCACAAAAATCAATTAGGAAATTTATTCCAACTATATTTTGTAAATGACTGGATAGATAAATATTTTGCAACAAATTATGTTTAAATAGAAATTATACAATTTGTGGTGGATTGCCAAAATTACGAAAAATTTTCCATCAGGAGGTTACAAGTGCAATTGGATAGGAATTAGTTGGTTTTAAAAAATATAAATTAGTGACATATGAATTAAAATATGACGAAGAATCAAAAAGATGTGAGCTTGTTACAAAAATGATACCTGTTTATGAATTTGTTGTCAAATTTAGGGAGAAGATTGTTTATGAGTATACAAGTCACACACATAGATATATGGTTGGATGAATATTTCAATATAAGCAAGGATACATTCCCAGTTGCTTCAATTATTTAAATAGTTGATTTTGCTAAAAATTACGCATTTAAACCCTAGATAGAAGTACAACTCATCACAAGTTGACATAATCAAGCCTATATCATTCATGCATGCATCTAATAATATAAAGAAATAATGGAAAATATAAAGGTATTACCATTTATATATCAACGATGATAAATAAAATTGTTTAGAGTATGTGTAAGTTTGTTTTTAGAAGTTCTATGAATAATTGAGGCAGAGGAACATTACTTTTAGTCAACATTACATTTGGTTAGACAATTATACATCATAATTAAAAAATGCACAAATAATTTATTGGTTGAGAAAGATGCATATTACCACTATTGTAGAATACATTTGGAGTTTCACTGAGGCTAGCCATAGAAAATGGGAGCATGACGGTGCTAGAGCATATGTAAATTATGATATTACAATCGAGGAGTGGAAATTTGAAGAGGGTGTTCATTTGATAGATGACAAAATTATGGTTGAATGGTGTAATGAGAAAATGTGCCATGATTCTCAAATAAATTTTACTATTCATACACATTTATGGTTAATGGAGGAGGAATACTTGGCAAAGTATGGGGATTTTATGACTCTAACAGGTTCAAGTGACATCCACTAATGTTGTAGCTCAAATACAAGTTATTGGACTATTTATATGATACACTTGGCATGTTTCTATTCTACATTCAGGGAATCTATTTGGAATGACTATGACTCACAATAATTGGTGGATGATTGGAGTTCCAAACCTATAATTCCACTCAACACATATCAGGTTATAATAACATTGTAACTTAAAAATATGAAATCATCAAATGACTTTGACCATGTATCTGATCTAGTGCATCTGGGTATAATATTTTTCATTATGTACAATTTATTCTCAGTAAATATATTTTCATATTGTCATTAATAGTTATTTTTTATGATACAGGGCATGTTTTTATAGTTATTACAGATGAGGATAATGAAGAAGGCACTGATTAATACTTGTGTTAGTGTGTAGATAGAGATACAAAATTAACTTCCCCAAATATAAATGGAGAAAACATTGACTATCCCAATAGGTTAGTGGTAGTCACTGGAACTTGGTTTCAATGATATCCTATAAAAAATTCAAATCAATGGTTGTTTGAAGATTTTAAAATACACAGGAAGATACTGTACTATTCAAATTTTATTCTTGCAACAAATATTTAATTAAAAAATATCATGGGAGGACATTAAACAAGAAACTATAGAAATTTTGGGAGTTAGATGATGAAATTATTATTGATACTACCAAGGTTAGAGTAGATCCTAGTAGTTTGTTGGATTGAAATATAGAGGTATGTTAACTTTTCAAATGTAGATGTAATCAATTTTACAATTTTTTTAAATTTTCCATTAAGTACATATATAAATTTCATTTTTAATTTATTATTAACAAAATTTTGTAGGTTAGTGGTGTCAGATCAGCTTCCACCTTCACATGGTTGGCACTGTCAGTAAAGAATTCTTATGGGTATTTAAACTTAGGGTTAAAAAATGCATTTTCCTTATAATGGGAAGGGTATTCTTGAGTCAAAATAGGTGGTGGATTTGTTGATTGAGCTTTATGGGAGGAAAATAACCTAGTTCTAGACATTATCCAACCCCCATATATGTGTTGGCAGTGTTAGTTTTCACTCAAGAAGCATTGGAATCAGAGTTCTCCAACCACAACTTGAACTTTGACAACATTTGTTGTTAGTGTTTTCTCTCTCCAAAATGGTAGTGGAAATGATATTTTAGGTAGATGAAAATATTGTGACATAATGATAACATATAATTTTCCTATCTGGACATGATCAAAGTGATATATTCATATATGGAGGTCTCAATGGTTGAAATGCCAATTGGAGCTCAAGAAGTTGTTTGTTCACTAACAAAAACTTACATTTTTTGATGTGTCACTACAACTTGTGTAATAGATTGATCTCAAATATTCCACCCAATTACTTCAAGGTGAAATTAGAGGGCTTAAATAGGTATGGGAGGAATTATATGGTTTGCATAAATGAATTATAATTTTCATTTTATGCATGTTTTAACTTAGGCTTAAAATTACATTTTTCTCTTATTGGAAAGGGTATTCTTGAGGCCAAAATGGGTACTAGGTTTATCGATCAAGCTTGATAGGATGCAAAGAACCTAGTATTAGTATTTATCCACCCCTATCAACTTTCATTGAAGAAGCATCAGAATCAGAGTTTTACAACCACAACTTGAACCTTCACAACTTTTGATGTCAGTGTTTCTGCTCTTCAGAACCGTAGTGGAAAATCACTTTCGAGTGGATTTAAACATCATGGCATTTTGATAACATATAATTTTCCTATTTGGACTTGATCAAAGTAATATATTCATATCTGGAGGTCCCAAAGGTATAAAAACTAATTTGAGCTCAAGAAGTTACTTGTTCACTGACAAAAACATGCATTTTTTGGACACATCACTACAACTTGTCTAAAGGATTGATCTCAAAGCTTCTACCTAGGTGATCTAGGGTGTGATTAGGCAATTAAAGAGGTATTAGAGGGATGTAATTGTTCATATAAATGACTTACAATTTTATTCTATTCATGTTTGAACATAGGCTAAATAATTACATATTTCTTGTATTGAGAAGGGTGTTTTTAAAGCCAAAATTGGTGGTGGGTTTATCAATCGAGCCTGATGAGAGGACAAGCACCTAATACTATATTTTATACCCCCACCTCATATGTGTTGTTTATGTCATTTTTCATTAAATAATTATCAGAATTAGAGTTTTATAACCACAACTTGAACTTTGATAATATTTGTTGTCAGTGTTTTCACTCTCTGAAATGGTAGTAGAAATGCACTTTCAGGTGGATTCGAACATCATGTCATCATGATAACTTATAATTTGACTATATGTATATGATAAAATTTATATACTCATAGGTGTAGGTATTATAGGTATAAATACCATTTGGAGATCAAGAATTTGCTTGTTCATTGATAAAAACTTGAATTTTTAGACCCATCACTGCAACTTGTCTAATGAATTGATCTTGAAGATTCCACCAGAGTGATTTGGGGTATAATTAGAGGGATTAAAAATGTATGGGATGGATATAATGGTTCATATATTTAATTAAATTTTTCATTTTATGCATGTTTGAATTTAGGTTAAAAAATTACATTTTTCTTATATTGTGAATGGTGTTCTTGAGTCCAAAACGGGTGGTGGCTTTGTTCATCGAGCCTGTCGAGAGACCAATAACCTAGTACTAGACATTATAATCCCAATAAACTTGTTGTTGGTGTTAGTTTTCACTCAAAAATCATCATAACTAGATTTCTACAACCACAACTTAAACTAGAGACCTAGAAACTTAATGAGTAATTAACATATTGACCTATTGACAACTTTGACAATTTTGGTAACTTTGATGATCTAGAGGATTTTTCATCATTTAAAGTTCTCAAGATATCTTGAAACCAATGTAGTAATGAAGATCATTCTAAAATATTTCTAATGCCTATTAGAATTCATAAAATGGACATCATATGTTCCAGATATCGCTAGTCAAAGTTTGCATAAAAAAATGGTCAATAGGTCAAACAATGACATGGATGCATGTGTGGTTGCCAAGTGGAACAATTGTAAAGTGACATGTGGTAGTGAAAAAATGAATTGTAAAAATGGTAGAAAATTGTTTTGTTTTTACGTCCAATCTTCGACACTCTTATTCAGACAAATAGACACCACTATTTATTGGCTGGGGACCCTCAACCAGGGTCGACACACTCTTTTTATGGAGGGGTGACTTTTCCTCCATTACTTCCCATTACCATTGTTACATTTTTTCATATATATGCATATGTGTTAATTATATTCTCCATGTGGGACTAATAATTCCCATATTTTAATTATTAAACCAATTTAAAGTCATATTGTTGAGCTCGAGACCAAGACTGAGTGCCATCTCAATAATCAAATCATTGTGACTAGGTTTAAACCATATAACCAAGCTCGAAAGCAACTCAACCAACTTACCTTTCCTAAGTTTGGTCGAGATCCTTTGTCACAACTATCCAACCAAGCTTGAAGATAGCTTGGGATCATTTAAACTAAACAAGATAAAAGGAGACATAGACGTGGCCTAATCCACAACAGATGCATTGATGGTAATATTTTTTAGGCTTAAGTTAAGATGTCAACTAATGCATGTGGTATATTATCCCTACATGCTAAATGCCATGGTTAGGTGGTCGAAGCCAAATAAAGACCATGGGATTTAAACCCATGATCCATGGTAAAATAAATAAATGTCTTAACCAATCCATCACACATTTGTAAGTGTTAGAAAAAGGATGAACTGTTATTTGTACATAGTAACTTAAATGACTGTAAAATTTGTAAGGAGCAATTTGTAGAAATTGGTATATTTTACCAATGTAGAGTCATTTTAAGATCATAGAGTAAACTAAAATTTTCAAAATTATGAGATGATCTTTTTTTTGTATATTTGTGAACTTGATTTGGTGTTATTATTACATCTTTTGAAGCATTTTAAGTGATGCTTTGATATAAAATATTGGGAAATTGATCATGTAAATGCTATAGGAAGTTGGATTGACATTATTGAGTGTGATTGGATTCTTTTAGAGGTATGTTGGTATATTTTTTTAGGTCTTTTGATTCTATTATTGTATTTTGAGTTGTATTATTACTTGGAAATAGATTTTTATTGGATTGGATGACTATTTAGTAATCTTGAAGACATAGCCCATTTTGATGAACTCTATAAATAATCTTGATGTATTTATATTCTATTTTGTATCCAATTTTTCCATAGATTTTAATCAATTATTAAATATTTTGATGTAATTTAATTAAAATATAACACTTACAAAAAATCATATAAATGGCTATTGATTTTTTTGGATGTGTAGTTGGAAAGAATGAGTTTTCAAACACTCCTAATTATTTTTAAATCCAACTTAAACATATTAAGATTTAATTTGATGATTTATTAAATGCCATTTTTAAATATTTGTTTAAAAACCATTTTAAAGACACTAAGGGGTAAACATGGTTTATGGATCAGTTTGGTATCAGAGCAGTTAGAATGCAAGGATTAGCTTCTGATTGTGTGAAAGTTTGATTTTAGTTTTAGTTTGGTTGGATTATTTGTATACATTAGCCTTGTTGTATTATTCCATTTAAAATTTTTATAATTACATGTTATTTTTAGGAATAGGAAACCATGAGTGAATTATCCAAGTAAGAAATCTTAATGAACTTGAATCATATAACCATCAAATTTAGGAAGAGAAATCTTTCCTAAGTGAAAAGTTTTACTCCTTGGAAACGTAGATTGAAATGTTGAAAAAAGAGTTTCAAGCCAAGGATAATCTCTTGTCAAGTTTGTAAAATTATGATGGAATGAAAGAGAAAAACAAGTCCATTATGTGTATATGACCTTCCTCTCCCACAAGTGCACAAATAGATTCATTAAGCACTGTAAGTGAATGTGAGTCACCAATTAATTTTCCTTTCCATCATGAATCTGATAAAAAGGATTTTTGTAAATTTGAAAAACACAATAGAGGTATAGGCTCAAAATTACTTGTTAAAATGGTATTTAATGGAAAATGCCTTAGAAAATATGGCTAAGGCATTGGTAACCCCATTTAGGTAGAGGATAAGCCTCATCATGTAGGTTTGGGATATAGATATGGTATTTAGAATAAAAAAGGGGAATGCTCTAAGAAAGAAGAAGCAAAACGTTTTATAGAGAAGTGTAATCCATCTTGGATGAAAGGTAAAACACATTTATTTTCACACTTGCAATAATGTTTATTATAATTCTACAAGACAATGTAGATATTCCAATGTTTCTTTTGATTATGGTACACAAAATTTTTGGTATATTTATCTATGCATTTTTTGTAGATTGTTTAACCACTATGTAGACAAATGTTGGAAATGTAAATTTTTGTTAGTAAATATTTTGAAAGACCACTCTCCTAGATATTTTTCTAGCAATGGAAGTAAGAGTATGTTTTCCAAAAGAGTGGAAAAATGTTTTTGTACTCATTGTAACAGGAAAGGACATTAGGTTAATAGGTGTTGTAAGCTTCATCCCAAATAAAATTCAAGAGTTGTGAAAAAGGAAAGCATTGTTAAACCAATAGTTTCATATATAAACCATGTTGAAACTGAAGTAAAATCTAAGAATAATCTAGTTAAGTAGTTTGGAAAGCAATTCCTTAGTTTTATGTTTGCATAGCTATGTTATTTTATTAGCATGTAAATGTTCAAAGTAGTTTTGAAATTACATTAAAAGGAATATATTTTAGTTTTGAACATAATTTTTGGATATACAAGCTATGAGAAAATTTGAGTGACAAGTTTATCATACTTGGATTATTTTGTCATGTTCATGATTTTGCTAAAAGCTCTATTTTGAATCTCCTAATAAGTTTTTGAGTCCTAATGCATTGGTAAAGGAGTTAACTCATGTTTAAAATTGGAGATATAACAATATGATTTTTAGATTTGAATATGGTTTATTGGATTAACCTTTAGAGAAAATCCAAGGGACAAGTTTCTTATAATTTGATTATTTTCTCACATTCAAGATTATCATAACTATAAAAAATGGTTACAATTAGGGTGTACATTTATTAGACTAAAAAAATGGTATGCAAGTTACACTTGGTGATCATTTTATAGTATTTGAAAAATTCACCATTTAGGATATGTGATAGTTGTGCTAATAATTTGCTTCTACTCTAAATTTGATATTAGATAAAGATTTCTTTCAATGGGATTTTTAGGGATTCAATTGTCTTTTGTCTTCTTTGTATACATTGTGTAGGCTAATTTTGAATCATTACCATGACAAGTTTCAGTGATATTTTGTAAGGTTGAAAGTTTTATAGGGTTAGTGAGCAACCAATTATTATTGGCATTTTGGTTGTTATTTCATAATGGTCTATTTGAGCATATGTAGTATTGGCCAAATCATATGGATTTAGTTGGACATAACCTCTTGTGTTGGCATTTCTTATCTAATTAAACTAATATATTTTAATGATGGAATTTTAATATTGGTAATCTTAATGACTATGATATATTTTGGTTTCTATATATTGGTTTCATGTAGAGAACCATTTAACATATTTAGTGAGTGATTGGCATTTTTGGGACCAAAAGCCTCTTTATAGGGAGGTTTAATCTAGAAGATTTTTCATCATTAAAATTTCCCAATTTTTTTTTAAAATAATATAGTAATGAAGAGCAATCCAAGAGATTTATAATGCCTATTGAAATGTGTAAAATCGACATCATATGTTGTAGATATCACTGGTCAAAGTTTGGATTAAAATGGTCAACATGTCAAACAGTGATGTGGATGCATGTCTAGTTACCAAGTGGACAAATTGGCATGTGACATATGGTAGTGCAAAAACAAATGGTAAAAATGGTAAAAAGGTGCTTTGTTTTCACCTCCAGTCTTTCACACTCATATTCAGACAAATGGACCCTATTAGTTTTTGCTTGGGGAGCCTCATTCAGAGTTGACACACTCTTTTTATGGAGGGGTGCCTTTTCCTCCATTACTTCACATTACCATTGTTACATTTTTTCATATATATGCCTATGTGTTGTTTATATGTTGTATTTGGGATTAATAATTCCCATATTTTAATTATTAAACCAATTATAGGTCATGTTACTGAGCTCAAGACCGAGCCCAAGTGCTATCTCAACAACCAACTTGTCATGACCAAGTACAAACCATATAATCGAACTCGAAACTAACTCAACTAATTGACCTTGCCTAATTTTGGTCAAGATACTTTTTCATAACTATCCAATCAAACTTGAGGATACCCCATGATAATTTAAACAAAAAAAAAACAAAAGGAGACATAGTCATGGCCTAAGCCACAACACATGCACTGATGACAGTATTTTCTAGGCTTAAGTTAAGATGTCAAATAATGCATGTGGGATATTATCCCTACATGGTAAATGCCACAGTTAGGTGGTTGAAGCAAAATAAAGACCATGGGATTTGAACCCATGATCCATGGTAAAATAATTAAACATCCTAACCAATCCACCACACATTTACAAGTGCTATAAAAAGGATGACATTTTATTTGTATAGATTAATTTAAAGGACTGTGGAAAATTTGTAAGGACCAGTTTATAGAAATTGGCATTTTTGACCAATCTAGAAACATTTTTAGATCTCAGAATAAACTATAAAATTGTTCAAAATTATGAGGCACTCAATTTTATATATTTCTGCTCTTGATTAGGTGTTCTTTTAACATTTTTATAAAGTATTTGAAGTGACACTTTGATGATAAAACTAGGAAATTGATCATGCAAATGATACAGGAAGTTGGATTGACATTACTGAGTGTGATCAGAGTCTTTTAGAGGTTTATTGGCATATTTTTCAAGTATTATTATTCCATGATGGTATTTTGAGTTGTATTGCTGCCTGGAAATAGATTTTTAATGGGTTAGATTACTATTTAGTAATCCCAAAGATGTAGCCCATTTGGGTGAACTCCATAAACAATGCCTATATCTTTACATTCTATTTTGCATTTAGTTTTTCTATAGATTTTAATTAGTTATTAAATATTTGTATGTAATTTACCTAAAATATGATACTTATGGGAAGTCATATAAATGGTTATTGATCATTTTTAGTGTGTAGTTGGAACGAACAAGTTTTCAAACAGTCATAATCAATTTTTAATCAACCTTAAACATATTAAAATTTAGCTTGATCATTTACTAAATTCCATTTTTAAATATACATTTGTAAAATGTTTTGAAGATACTAAGGGGTAAACATAGTTTATAGATCATTTGACAACTTTGACAATTTTGACCTAGTGCCCTATTAGGTGGTAATTGACCTATTGACATATTAGGTGGTATTGAGTAATTGAAATATTGACCTAGAAAGTGAATTGTTATAGATTCTTCATTTAGTGTATGTGATTTCATTAGTTTCATGTTATCCTAAAGGTCATTGAATCCATGAATATGTTGTCATTTCTATATGGTTACAGGTGGATGAGTGACTGTAGGTGGTAACTAAGAAGTGACTATAGATCACAATCAAGGAATGGATCTTGGAGTGATTCCACTAGGTTGGTAAGTTGTGAGTCGTCATGATATTGGTTTTAAATGTGTTGAACCTATACAAACCTATATAAAAATGAGTAATACATATACCCATATACCCTATTTTGCCTATGATAGTCCAATATAAAAGTAAATGGTTGTTTTACACCAAGGGAGTATGATTTTGGTGTAGATAATGATATATAGATTGATAATTATAATTAATGTGGAAGGTTAATTTTTGTTTATATAAAACATAATGGTAAAGAATGAACATGTAGTCTTCTAGAATAAAGAAACCCTATCTATACCTTATTTTGGGTTAATAGTCACATTGCAAACGGAAGTAAGAGTTATTTCTTAATATTGTAAAATATGCCATTGAATTTATGGACTTGGAAGATGGTCCCATTAGCAAAGGAGGTTTTAAAGCTCTAATAAGATGCATGAGATATTTGAAATTGAACTAATACTCCATGTTACTATCATAAACCTATAGGGTGCCTTATCATAGGGTGCCTTATCATATGGTGGATGGTCTTTAAAAATAATTAGGAATCTCATTGAGTAGAAACTCACAATAGAGTTTCCTTATAAAATATAATGGGACATCATGGTTATTACATGGTGGATAGTTAAAGACCATCCACCATTGATCCCAGAAATTGGTCATGATTAAGTTATGTACACAATGATGCATAGGAAAATATTTAGAAGTTATAGGAAATGGTCATTGGTGGTTGGGTCAATGAATAAGGCACAAATGGAGGATTTTGAGATATCTTTGTTCTTGACTTGAAGGGCTAACAACTTGTTACCATAAAATGCCTAAAAGTATCCCTATATGAGGTCTTTCAATCAATTTGACTCCTTATAGAGTCAATTTGACTTAATAAGGTATATAAAGAATTAGTTATCTAGTTATAGTATGGGTTGGTCAGACTAGGATCCCTCATTTTATCAATTAACTCTTCAATTTCAAGTTTGTTTCCCACAATGTTGTGAATGAAAACCTCTTGACTGGTGGGGGTTTTGGGGAACATTAGGAGGGTTAGGTGGAGGGATAGGAGGAGTAATAGGGTATTAGTGATGGTAGAGAGGAGGATCAAGGTTCAATGGAAGGTTGGGAGGGTTCGTAGGAAGGCCTACTAAAAAATAAATTACAATTAGAACATAAGGTTAAACAATGAAAATTATGAAAAATTAAGGTTAAATAAAGAAGATTTCAATCACTTACCTATCCTAAATGATGAAATAATCAATTAGTAGGTCTGTGGGATGAATCTAATATCTTCATGGCACTCTCTATAGTATTATATGCAAAACATGATTGCAAAAGTTATAGGAAAGAGAGGGAACTTGAATTCAAAATGAGGGTTTTGCATTCGGGTTTCCCTTCTTTTCTACACATAGGTAGCATGATCAAACTATTAATGTGATCACATTATTTTCAATCACAATAATGTGATCATGCTATTAGTATGACCATGTTATTGTCAATGATAATATCATGATTGTATTATTATCCAATATAGTGTGATCACATTTTTAGATAACACGATCATGTTATGGCTTGGTAATCCCAATCCTAGATTAAAATAATGTGATCATGTTGCGAATCAATGTGATTGTGTTAAGGGTAATGTCCATATAAGTTTCCCTCAACTCTATTAACTTACCCATATCCCCTAATCAGTTTAGCGGATCCCCATCTTGGTCATGTTCCCAATTATCTAATGTATCCCCAATTGGAAGTATAAGTAGGATCTATCTTCTTTGAGATAGGATTTACTTTTAGATATCTTGTATTTATGATTGAATACACTAATATTATATGATATTCATATTAACATACTAATAAGAAACAAAATAACTTAAATTTTTAACATAGTACAAGTTACAAAAGCATTATAGTAAAATTTCCCACCATGTTAAGGGTATTATAGTGGAACCAAGTCATTAGTGAGTGAGATATGGAACTTAATTTGTGATTATAAACCTATATAAATAGGGCATTTTGATCCATATTTTAAATATTTGGGTTGTAATCAATGATGTTGTCGATAAATGAGAGGTGGAGGAACTGGAAAAGAGACTGATGATAAGAAAGGAAGAAGGATAGATGAAGAGGAGAATATATGATCTTAGAGATGTTTTTACATCAAATAATTCAAAAAAGGAGGCTCTTTTTTAAAACATTTGGAAAAATTTTATCTTATTTCTTTTTCTTTCCATTATTTTCCATTCATACTATAATCAATTTTGATGAATGTATAATTATTATTTTGATTTTATCAAATTATATGAATCAAAATTTAATAATGATGTGTATATTTTGTCCAATGTTTTTTCATAAACATTAGATTCAATTTGGATGGCATCAAGCTTTATATTTTACTAAAGATCTTACTATTATATAATCAACATAGAATCAAGCAATAGCTCTTTCATAAGGGGAATCCAAGATCAAGGAGTGCATAGTCTATGTTTCTTGGATGTATTTCAATATGACCCAAATAAATGGGTATTCCATTAGGGACAAAAATGAATACCTTATTTTAGACTAAATTTGATTAAAGAATAATTTCATTTTTATTACATTATATCTTTCACATCTATTAAAAGTGATTTGTTTTTAGTATGTCTATCATTAAATTTTTATGATAATTGAAAGTTATTTTTTAAATGTTGGCCATTAAAAGTGACACTTGTTATTTTATTATTCATTAATGTAGTATAAATTAAGTGCAATAACTATGGTCTCTAGGTGAGTACATTAAATGGCCTATTACTTTGTCATGTCAATTAGCCTTGACATTCAAGGAACAAATTCATCATGTGCCCCACTCTGTGATCCTTGCAAATTAAATTAAATTAATCGTACATATAAATCAACCATGATATATGAAAAAAACATAAGAGAGCTATGGTAAAACCCTCATGATGATCAAGATGTTAATTCACTTTCAATTTAATCATGTTGACAATTTATAAAAGTTAAAAATATAATTCATACCATTTGATAAATGCTATTGAGAAATGCATCTATACATCATTTTTGGATTTTTTTATAAAAAACAATGCACAAGGAGAACTTCAAAAAATTTCCATGTCAATTCCATTCAACGAATTGGATGGTAAATAAATAGTTTTAAGGTTTTTTTTGTTGGTCTTCAAATTGTGTAAATTAAATAAAAACTATAAAAAAATATTATATTAAATAAAAATTCTTGCATTTCATTGCTTTGTTGACTAAGATTTATTATTTCAAGTAATTCCTATAGTTCTCTCCCATGGGAGGAACTAATAACATGTTGAAAATAAAATTATTATATAATAATTAAGTTAATAGATTTTGAGAAACGTGTGTGAAAATTATTATATAATAATTAATAGATAATTTTTTTAGAAACATCTTAATGGTGAAAGTATTAAATTAGCTCTTATGGATAAATTCATGTATAAATTTAAAGTAAATGATTTTTAAGATTTATATAATAGTTGAAAGTAATAGTATTTCTACAATACATATCATATGTATTGATAATACTTTTAGATATAATTGTGTGAATTCTTTTGGATCGACATTTTGGGTCACACTCTATAAACATCATTAAGGTATGAATAAAATGATTGGTAATTATTGACTTAAGTATGTAGTTTTATAAAAATATAATAGAATATTTATATATGAATAAATACTAATACATAAAGTTAAAATAAAATAAGAATAAAAATAAAACATAGAAGTTATTATTGGCATGTTAAAGGGAAGTTAGGAAGGCAAGAATAAAGGTGGTTAACTTGCATTAATAGAATTTTTATAATATAATATTGAAAATCTTAAAAATAGTTGCAAAAGGGATTTTGTCTCATAGTAGTAAGTTTGAAAGCCTTTGTATATAGATGAAAAGTCATATTATAAGATGAAATGAATAGTGATTCTTAATTATTTAATAATATAATATTTCATTCTTCAGTAATGTAATTTATAATATTTTAGTTTACATTAAATCTCATCATCCATCCTCGACTGACATTAGTATCATAGAACATATTATTATTAATAATTCTCCATTCTTCCCCTTTACTTTCTCTTTCTTAACCAAATCAAATTATTTCAAAATTTAGTCTTTCCAATCTTAGGACTACATTGGAGCTATTCGAAGAGGTGTCTTAGCTTATACAAGGCATTTTTAAGGTTGTTTGAAGGCATTTTTAAAGTTGTTTGAAGGCATTTTTTGATTTGAGGTGTCATTGAATATTGGCATACTATTCTAATGTGTTTTCATGTTGCTAACTATGTAACAACATATACATTAGTTTTCTAGACATGTGTGGCAGTTATCAACTATTTTTAATGCATTTTTATCCAATCTATGGTAGTTAATTATATGAAATTCATATTGATTGGTTTCACACTATTGCATGCTGATCTAATTGTTGTAAGACATACATTGTGTTCATCTGACTATATTTTGGTCTACAAAATGACTTTGGTAGCTTGTTATCATAATCATATATAACAAAATCATGTTAAGAATATGAAAATATGACAATGTTTCATAACCCTAAAACATTGATGTCTACAATTCACATGCATAACATAAAATGGGTCACGTTCATCATATCCATCTATCTTATCTATTACATCTAGCCCCACCCCTCATTATGCTATCAATGCATATCACCTCTCTTTTATTTTGAGAGGCCATTCATCTTGTTTCTCCCTGAATCATCCGGAAAGGGGACATCCCCACTCTAATGTTCATCAACTTACTAACCAACACATTCTTTCACTTTTTTGAACCATCATTGCTTCTTTTAGTCAAAATGCCCATTCAAAGAATGGCAAAATGTAGACATCCTAAATTAACCATTCCTTTGTCATTAATAATTTTATCATTATTCATTAATTGAATTAAAATCATTATCTTAAACTCCTCCTCGAATTCATCATATTGATATTACAACGTTACTAACATCTTTCTTTGTATCTTCTTCACCATATCAACCTTATCATTCATCCCACTATCCTTCATGTCAATTAATCACCTACATCACAATCCTAATTTATCACTAATCAAATCCTAACACTATTAAGGAATTTTATATTCTTTATCACCTAACCTCAACTACCCTCATTAATAATCCTATAAAATTGCATCCATAATCACAACCTAAATCATCATCAATTACCCTAATCATTTCTAGAACCTACTAATCTACCTTGAGACACTCACCTTCTTCTTCTAGAATTATATAAGAATTTTTAATTTCTAAAATCCACCTAATAAATCATCACATCAATTTAGATCCTTTTATCTAAATCTTCCATGTCTCAATCCTAGCCATTCATCATTTCCATGGGTCTTTATAAATTGAGCTACACGCCATGCAAATAAAGAGCTTTAAATGTGAAAATATTGTAATGCAATAATGCTATCATCTTGTCAAATAAATGAGCCAATCCTTAGTAGCATATTATGCAAATCTTGAATGATCCATAAAAATCAAAATTCTACATCCATCACCAATCTTTCAAGTCATTTGGAGCACATCTACAATGTCAAGGAGGAAGCATGTACTTGTGGATTTGAGGTATAATCTTTGTTGTTTATTTTTCATTTATTTTGTATTTGAATTCATGTTTCTTTATCATCTAATATGAGTTATTGTGATTAGTATTTGTGTGTAAGTTATATGGTTTCTAACAAATATAACTAATACATATTACATATCATAATTCTAGGAGATCTTTTATATTGTATTGGTAATATAGTCTTTGTAGGTAGATGAAGAGTCATCATGAATATGAAACAAATAGTCATTATTGAATATTTAATAATGTAATATTTCATTCTCAATTAATGTATTTTGTGATATTTTGGTTTGCACCAAATCTTGTCATCCATACTAGCCTGACAACATTATTTTTCATAGAAATGAAAAGTGATTCAAAGGACATCTTTACATTTAGATGAAACTACCTCCGTCCTTTCCTAAATTTTATAATGGAATTTATAACTATGATATCAATCCTAAAGGAACTTGAAAAATCATATTTATGCCTCATTTTTTTATTTATGTTTGAGTATATTTGGGCATGGCTCCAACATGTACATCACTTATAAAAATGAATTTAGAGTGGGTGATTACAAGAGAAAATGCATAGTATATGATGGTGACCACAATCATAGGAACACAATTGATGCTAGGAGTTATCATTCTGCATAGGAGCATCATGAAGAATAAGTGATCAAGTTGACATTAATGATGTTATATACATTTGAAATCATGATTATTTACTATAAATTTGTGGCTTTACATTAAAATTTGTTGAAGATGAGATGGTATTGGTATTTTATCTATTTAAATGCTCATCCATATATTTTATGAATATGCATTCAATTCCTTAGGATATGTTTCCTCTATTCATAGAGAGTCCACATGTGCTTAATTTTTGAATCAAGGGAACAACAAAAGAAAATAATTTTTGGATTTGTTGCAAACTATAAATGAATATTTGTTTTTAAATTTGTTTGAACCCAAAATTTCTTCCTCCTATGCTATTGTCTAATGTCCTTGGCTGTAAGAGTTTATGAAATTGTGCTTGCGTCTATGAGGGCCTTGTGTCATAAATCTTAACTTAATTTTTATTATTTTTATATTAATCTAATTAAACAATTTTAACATGTGTCTCATTCTTTTCTTCTCTTTATAAGTTCTACTATAATGCAGGGTAACCACCAATATTCTTGCCTTCATAACTTCCAATTATCATTCCAATATAACCATTACATTAATATTAAAATTTGCCTTCATTAAATTTAGTTGTAAATTTATGCATAAGATCTATTTTAATACTTCCATCATTACTATATCTCTCAAATCTATTAGTTTAATTACTATATATTATTTTTCTTTTCAACATTTTTTTAATCATGAAAAAATCTTTCTTTTGAACTCAAGATATTCCTTTCTAATTAATTTCGTGTTAATTAGCTTATATATGTCATTATATGTGCAATAATAATAATAATAATAATAATAATAATAATAATAATAATAATAATAATAATAATAATAATAATAAGAAGCTCATAGTAATTATCTCAATGGCATTTAATATTAAATAACATATATAACTTATAAAAATACATGTAATAGATATAAATATATATCATTCTCGTAATTCCTATTCCACTTATGTCACAAATATAATATGATATAGATGCCTCAAGAATGATACATGTTGACATTTTAAAAATAATGTTATCTAGGATATCTATGTTAGTTTAAATTAAAAACACTTGATTTTTTTTCCTAATAATACATAGAATTATGAATTTGTACTCATAAAATAATAATAAAAAAAATATTATTAATTTATGGTATGAACTTCATCGAGACATAAAAAAAATGAATGAAAAAGACAGTGATATTGACAACAACTTTCGCTTATTCAGAGTGGGATGGAAAAAAATAGTGGGGTATTTAGATGACTCTCACACATATTTTTATGAGTGTATGGTTTCTATACAACCCCTCTCCCCCATAACATAATTTTAAGAGTTCATACATGACCATATGAGGGTCTAAAAACACATTTTAATATTATTTTCAATTTTTTTTCTATTTTGAGATATAACATATTTTTGTACCCAGACATGAAATTCAGTTGACATTAGTCCATTAGGTTAATTTAGTGTTTATAAGATATGTGAGGATTTCTAGGCCCATCAAATACTGCATGCAAAACATCTAAAAAAATCTGTTGAAAAATCACTAGAAGATAAAAGTTACTACAATATAGTTTTTTTTCTAAAATTTACTTGAGTCAGTTAGTTTTAAGTTCTTTAGGTACATTTTGATTTATTTAGATTTATCAATTATGCATGTAAAATCCAATTCTAAGTTAAGATTTATTTAAAGACTTTATTGTAATATTTTATTCATTCAATGAGAATTAGCAGAGAAGTTTTCTTTCATTCAGTTTCTTAATTTATGCCTATTGTTAATTTTTCTTAGCTAATCTATGTTTTTAGTATATAGTGTTCCATGTCCAATGAGAGGATTAAATCCATATTTCAATATTATTTTTATTAAAATAAGGCATTGACATACCAAATTATATATTGTAACTTTTGTTCATCCATGTTGTGAATATATTAACATTTGGAGAAATTAAATTAGGTTTAACAACATCCATAAAAAGTAAATGTAGACCTCAAGAATAAAAGGCAAGGTGATAAATAACATATAAGTAGTGAAATATTAAAAATACTTGATTTTCTTTTATTTTATAAAAATATCTAGAGTTAGGACCTTTATATCATAAAATAATAAAATGAAAAATATTATTAACGAACAATAAGAAATTCATTGAGACTTAAAAATAAGAATGAAAAAAGATGGTGATAGTGCCTCAGTTGATGCACAATCTTTCATTAATCCAACATACAAGAGTATATATTAATAAAATTCATTTCCTTATTCTAAATGTAAATTCTCAATTGAGAAGTAATTTTATTGATGTAGTCATAAGGTCATATTATTCATAAATTATTCTCTTAATAAAGAATTGTAGGGACAACCCAAGTCATTATTAATAATTTAGAAATAAAATACATAAATGAGCTCAACTAATAATAATATTTCAATAGTGTACCTTAGTTGGTCTAATGTTGAAGAGCATGTGCTCACAAAAGGAAGGTCATAGGTTCCAATCCTATAAAAGGTAAGGTATGCACACCTTTGTGAAAAGTATCCACATTAAATAGGCTAAATAAATTGGTGTTTAATGCAATGGGGGTCAGCAAGTGGATTGAAACATGTGTTCAATGCAATGAGGCATTCTATAGTCCATAGCTAGGGATATTATTCATTGTTGGTTTTGACATTTTGGGTATAAAAATGTCAAAACCCAAAAATTTACTAATTAGATATGGGTGAGTTGGTAAAGTGACTTGGTTGTTAAAATCACCACCAAAGTTCAAATCTCAAATAGTATTAGAGGTTGATTGTTGTTCATCATTGGTATTGGGCTAGTTATGGCTATTGATGGTATTCTTTAGCTAGTTATGGTTGTTCATTGGTATTCTTAGGCTGGTTATGACTATTATTGGTAATTATTGTGCTTGTGTACATAGGGATCTAGGTACCGATTATGTCCTAGACCATTGGAGATCTAATCAAAATTATGTAAGGTATATATCCCACCAAAATCATATTTATCCAAAAAAATAATAATATTACAAGAAGTTAATGTCGATGCTCATTTCATCTAAAACACCCCTATGCCACTTTCTTGATCTCAAATTTAGACACTCTGAATACTAATAAATATAGACACCTTTATAAATTTCATTGAACCAAACACTTATGGGATATAAAAGGAGGATAATAACAAAAAAAAACCTTCCTTTAACACTAGTCATTTTTGAGCTTCAAAGGGATTAAGAAAAAAAAAATTCTCCAAGTTTATACCATAACTTATAAGTATTTTAGGTTTAAAAAAAGACTAATTCTACTATTCCAAAATCAATAAAATAAATTTCTAATTAGAATGCTTGATATTTCAAAATTTCTTTTAATGTAAAGCATGTAACCATGAAAACATTCTACGCATTGATATTAGAATTTTCTTTTCAAAATTTAAAACTTAAATTTATTCCCTAATTCTTTTAATCCTATCAAATAAAAACATATGTTGAATTTGATAAAAAGTAATAAATTGAATTGTACTTGTAGAGTAGTTTCCTACTCTACATAATTTTTTTATTATTATTTTGATCCCAGTACTACAATTTTGGTTCCTACGTATCTTTGAGCGAAGCCGTAGAGATTTGGAGTAGAGGACGGGTTTGTTTTGCCCGAGTGTCAAAATGCGGTGGAAGCTATCAAGTGTCATCCTCAGATCACGGTCCCTTTTTGCCTCTTTTATTCTTTCATTTCAATTTTGGCCTAAGTATTGGATTCAAGTGGAAGCAGCCATGTGTCAGCCTCCAAGAGATGAAGATGGATAGCTGGAAACTTCTAAGGACCTCGTTATAGTTTTATAGAGAACCATGGAATGCACCACATGTTAGCATCCATGTATCATAAGAGGCACCTGTGTTTTCTATTTTTGACAAAGACTTCCAACAAGCTAAGCAATAGAGAGAGAAAAAAGTGCCAAGTGGCAGTTGTGGAGGCCTTGAATTACCATTTTGAAGAAGCAGTGGAAGTCTCCACGTGTCGACTACCAAGGGCCTTTGTTTCAACACCTAGGCTCATGCTTTCCATTCAATGCATAAAGGCGTCATTCATTTTGCTAAGTATTGAAGTGCAGTGGAGGCTGCCAAGTGTTACCTTTTGGGTCTCTCTCTACTCCACCCCCAAAGAAAGTGGAAGGCACCACATACCCCCATCAGGAGAAGTGGAAGATGCGGTGTATCTTTTTAATAGCAGTGGAGGTCACCATGTGTCAATCTCTGAGGAACCATCTTGAGCCTAATTTCTAGATAAAGGTTGTGGTGGGTCCTAGATGATTTTTCAAAGGGCTGAGGAAGCACCGAGTGTCAACAAGTGAAGACTGCCACATGCACCCATCCTTTCTTAAGGGGTGCCAAGGTAAAGAATGCACTAAGTTTTGTTTCAATAAAGCCACAAAGTATCGAAGAAGTGAGCTATGATAGGTGTCGAAGGCAGAGTATTCCTCAATGAAATATGAAGAAAGTGAAAGCAACCAAGTGTCACCCTTTGGTACCTCCAATTCAAAAGGAAAGAGTTTTCATAAATTGGCTAAGTGTCCGTCTACCTATTACAGTGAAAGTGGAGGGAAATTTGGTGATAGTTATTCTCGATAGATAGAACAGTGCACCAGGTAGATTTTTTGGCTTATGAGCATTAAAGGTGCCATCTGTTTGTCCCCTAAAAGTAGAGATAGAGTAGACAGTTGAGCAGCCAAATAAGTGATGGAATGAGGAATTTTAGGCACGAAGAAAGGAACTAGACATGCATCACCATGCCCCAGTCTTGGTAGTTCTTGATAAGACCAAGATGCATCCAGGGCATTGAATGCACCATCTGATTTGTCCCCTATGTGTGAAGGATGGAGTAGGAAATGCGTGGGAAAGGAAGTGATCGAAGGAGACACCAAGGGCTATATAAGCATAATTGTAAAATCTAAAAAGGGGGGAATTCTCATAGTTTTAGACTTTCAAATTTTTTGACCAATAATATCATTTGCTTTTGTTACATTTTCCTGAGTTGAAAGGTTTATATGACTGTGTGTGTTTTTACATCTTTTGTATGAGTATAAGATTCAATAAGAAAATTGAATACTATGCCCTTGTTGATGTAATCTGTGTCAATTACAAAGTAGTTTATGCTGTAGATTTTCTAGTGTTGTGATTGGAAATGTTATTTGCTTTTGTCCCATTTTCTGGAGTCTAAAGTTCTATAGAATTATGTGTGACTTTTGTGCCTCTTATGTGATTGGAGGATTCTATTAAGAAGATAGAACACTATGCCTTTATTGACAATTCCTATATCTCAGCAAAAGACTCCCCTATTGTGAGCCTCTATTTCTGTTATTCCAATCTTTTACATTGATCATGCACTTGTCTACTCTTAAATGTAATATAATCCTATAATAGTCACTCTATGCTCAAATTAGGATTAGGATTACACTCAAGTGCATCGCCATAGTTAGGTTTTAATTCCTGAATTTTGAATTTTTGTTTAGTCTCCTGTCCCTTTTCCCCAACACCTATAAAATAGAAGATACCAACCTCTTTAAAACCTAGAGGTTGTTTCAAGCCACATCATTCCACAGCTTGAAACTTCCCATTGTTGATTGGCTAGGATCTAGCACAATTTTATGCCATCAACAGTTTCTAGCACACCTGGTGGGATAGATCTTTCAAGGAGTTGGAGAATTCCCGATGTATTCTTCAGCCAATCAGCCTTTAAAGGTTTTTCATCAACACCAACAATGACTCTGAGTCATCAGCCGATCAAGCAGTATCATCAAGAAATCCCTTTGGTATGTATAGCTCTGTAACTCATAGCTATGAGTCTTATTCTCCTTATATATTTAATCAAGAACAAGATTCTACTGGAACCATGACAAGTAACAAGGATGCAGATGGTTATGAGCTATACCAATCTTATGACCAGTCTCCCCAATATGCCACATGTCATGCCCAACCTGGTCTTATTTTCACCTTAAAAAAAGCATTGATGGGTTTTAAGAAATATGTATTAGAGCTTGACAACAGAAGGGGATATGGCTAAGAGGTTCCTTGTCATGTCATCTATCAAGTGAGGGAAGCAATTAACCTGATCAAAAGTGAGTGGGACCCCATTGAAAGGGCAAATTAACAAAAGCTTACATATGATATGCTGGAGGTGTGTGGATTGATTTCATTTATAGAAGAGAGGCTAATCATTCATGAGATCCAGCCTTACCAAGTCTACCAAAATTCATATCCACCACCACAAATCCCATATCAAACATATGTCACCCCTATTCATGAATAAGGTTAGACTTGTCAGGATCATTTTCCCAATAATGCAGAGTCTATGATAGTAGCAAGGGGAGAGGTCCCCAAACTCTCACCTTCCACTCAAGACCCTTTTACCCTTCCTAAAGAGGCTTCTTATTTTCCATAACAGCCTTCTTCTTCATCATTTTTCAAAGACGAGTATATTTTAAAGGAAGCAGCTGAGTATGCAGAAGAGTATGCTCAATTCATGGCTACTCAAGAAGATTCCATAAGTACATATGAGGAATAAATCACCATAGGCACCTCCTTTGATGAGCAAGAGGATAAGCCACAAGCTTTTTCCTTAACTCTAGATGAGGAGGAGATCATTTCTAACTTCTTCCTCACTTTGTAAGAAGACATGGAAGACTATGGATACTCCCTTGATCAAGCCATTGAGATAGGTGACACTATCATTCAAGAAGGATATGGAGAAGATGATTGTGACACTCATCTGAGTATGCAGGAAGCATGCCAACTTTTAGATTCATCCTTTCAAGAGGATGCAGTCATCACGGAGCATGATGATGAAATAAAGTTGGAATTCAAAGGAGATGAGCCAAGAGATAATGGATATCAAAAGGCACATAGTGAAGAATCAATAGCCAATGATTTCTTGATGACACCTGACAACATGAAGAGCCGGCATTCAATGAGCATTTAAGGACAAGAATAGTTCGTAGATGTCAAATACATGTTTTGCTCAGACTCATTCGAGTGCAGGCAGACCCATGTGGCTGGTGCAGTGAACATTCCATCAACGACATATTTGTTGCAATCACCAGTATGGCAACACAAGTTGACTTGTCATAAAGAGGATGTGGGAAAGTTTGTTTTTGATCCTAGAGGGAAGTAAGGATTTGTAGTAAATATAGTTAGGTAGTTTCCATTCCCGCATCACTTTGTTTTTGTTTTTTGCTTTCCCACTTTCTTTTAAAATAAGCATTTTAAACATAGAGTCAATGTCTTAGGAATTATTTAATTCTTTATTTTTGCTGCAATAAATGCTTTCCCAAATCTTTCAATATTTCTAAGGTACATTGCACCGCATAACATGTCCACCTTGCCATTTCCTAAAGATTGAGTAGGATTTGCTAACAGTCACCTTAATTTAATGCTATTTGGGACTTGTTAGGCCCATAAATATCCCTTAGCAAATTTTAAAGTTTACAACTCTCAAGCATTCTTGTGAAATATCTTGCTCATTGCGATTGTCAGCACCTAGTGAATTGTTTTAGCCAGCATATTTTTATCTTGAGCAAAGTTCATAGTAGAGTGCCATACAAGAAATGTAGAGATGGCAAGAGCATCATATTCTCAGCAAGGAGAAGGGGCATTAGGATACCTTGACAGATTACTGGCAAGCAAATCATATGTTGTAGCTCCTACGTAGCCACCAAGAAGTTACCCAAGAACCAAAGCCTTGGGAGTCAGCCAAACCAGCGACCCATCAAAAGTCAGGGACTATGTAGACAGAATCATGGAGCTAATTCTACAAAGTGCCAGTGGCAAGAACCTTAGAGAAGGGGCACACCAAAGGTGTTTGCAAAGAGCTTAGGCAAGGCAATATGAGACATTCGAGATGAGAATACGGACCTCACAACTAGCTCAATTCATTGTCCCAGCTATGCACCCATGCCTGGATATAATTGAATTATGCGTGAACTTGCTCCATCTGTAGTCTTACACCATTCAGAAAGGCCCATTCATGCTAAAGATCACCCCACCAGCCATCAAGGATATACTTGCCCTATAATATGATGGTTCCACCACCTTCCTCACCATTGATAGGATGCAAAGGATGTGGGCAAATGTCAACAATCAGACTAGGTTTTTGAGGTCTGAGTTACAAATGATCAATGGAGACTCAATGGTACCCACACTCTCCAATTCAAGAACTCAGTTCGCACCCACCAACCAAGATGCACTATTGATGATGGCTCTCATCTTTGGCATGAAGGATGACATAGCAGTATACACTGAGTAGATGGCCATTGTCTTCAGGATAAAAAAAATTGACAAGATGCAGGAGTACCATCTTGATTTCTTTGAGCACATCACCTTCTTGATGGTTGAGCAGCTGAACCAATTCAGGGCACAAGGAATATTTAGGTATTCCTCCTTCCTGTTCCATCTCATTCTGCACTAGAACCCTGACCTCTTCTCCCAATTTATGAGCCTAAACCTATATGACCTAGCCTTCAACCCCTAAAGAACCATCCCTATGTCTGCATGGACACATATTTTATCAAAAACTAGTGACACATATAACTTTTGGGAATTATTCATCACCCTATCCTCCATTGCCTTAGTCTCAAGCCTATTATAAATAGGTTGTTCCCATGTGTCATGAACCTCCTAGTTAGTTATCCCATCCCATGTGATTACTATTTTGGGGCCCATCACATGACCTTAAGGGTCCATGGATTTTGTGGGGAGCGAGTATTGCTACCAAAAGTTTTGACTCTTTGGTTAGCATTCCTCAAAATTGCCAGGTAGGTATCAATGGTTGACAATGAATTCAGCTCTTAAAAGAAGAAAAGGAGATTGTAAAATCTCCCATGGATGGCAGGTAGCATGAGCCTAGAAGCCAAAAAAGTTGAGACTGTGCTGTTAAGGAAGCTGACCTCCCTGGGCTTCCTATTGATAAAAGATAAGTGGGTTTATGACCTAGTAGATTACATAGCCTCCTCAGTGAGGACAAATAGAATTGGAGCCAAGATTGTGCATGAATGTTGCCCCTTTTGGGAAACCAAGAAAAATCTTGTGAAAGACACCCCTAGTCTCTATGTCAAGTTGATAGACCTGCCTCTCCCACCGAACAGGCCATGGGAGACCTTTTATGATAAATAGAGGGAGTTTGATCCTAAGGCCAAGATGACCTCTAGTTTGAGAAGGACCCTAAGGAACATAGGCTAGGATGTAGAGAAAATTGAAGCCTATTAGAAATATAGGCAAGAAATCTCCCAGACCACCCATACCTTCAAGGGCGTAGACTCAGATGAAAGGTCGTAAGAACTTTGGGATGAATGGCATCCATCCCCTATATCTAGCCTAGAAATAGTGCCCCACACAGAGTAGGATGCTGTAGCAGGTCCAAGCCAATAGCCGTAGGCTTTAGAGCAAGGTACAACTGCCACAAAACAACCAAGAAGTGTGGCACCCCCACCACCATAGGCCACCCCATCATCAGGAGTAATTGAAGTCCCTAATTCCCCACATGCACCACTAACAACAATAGAGGTAGAAGGGAGACAAACGCAGCCAGAGGCTGAGACACCCAAAAAAAATAAAAAGGGTGCAATTCCAATTAGACCCAAAAGAGGAAGAAGAGCTTTCACAACACCTAGTGTAGAGCACTGTAACTTCTCCTTAGGTAGGAATTACTCCCCCTCCTCCCTCTCAATCCATTCCTCACCCTGTCAGCATGGTGCCTCCACCCAGTCAGATGACACCTCCTGCCACTGCTGCCATTCCCATTTTATAATTCACCCTATCCTTAGTGCCTTAAGCCTTAACATTACCCTATTTATCCCCCTTCATTCCCAAAAAGATGCCCTTACAACTCACCCCTAGCCAGCCAATAGCTCTCCAATATGGCCTGCCACAAGGATTTCCCTTTGAAGAGGGACATATTGCATCCCCTTCCACCTTCTAGATGCAGGCTGATGCCGCTAGGAAGGCAAGAGAAGCTTGATTGGAGAAGAAGAGGATTAAGGAGAATAAATTGCTGGCTGTTCCACATTTGAAGTCACAATTTGACCCCATCCAACAACAACTGACGATGACCCATTTGTTACCCAATTTTGCCAGGCTGAGCGAACAAATGTAGCTAGAAGACTACACCATGAATGCAGTGGCCATTGACATGTCCCTGTTTAGGCCTCAAGATAGAGTCGAGTTGTTGATTGAATCCACTTTTATGGTCATAAAAGATTACTTGAAGAAATCAAGGAGACTGCAAAAGATGGAGGTTGATTTGGCCCAGGAGAAGGAAAACTATAATAGTTTTGCCAAACAAATAAATAAGAAAGACAATGAGATAGCTAGTCTGTAGAAATAGTTGCAAGATATTATTTCCCTCTAGACTCAACAGGAAATTCTAGCCCAAAATGATTCATTAAAGATAGAGCTTGGACTTGTGAAGGATGCAATAATAGCTCTATGATGGGAAAATGCAACATTGCAGGGAAGAGTTGAAGGACTCCAACTATAGGTTACCCAATCACAACAAGGGCTACTAGAAGAATAAAATAAGGCTACAGCTTTTGAAGCCTAGATCTAGGCTGAGCAATAAAGGATAGAACAACTAGCAATTGAGCTGACCAATAGGCCAAGAGGTATTGGAGTAGTGTAACTGGTGAAGGAGCTCTATGAGTTAGCATGGGTGAGAATCTCTTCAGATATTCTTTAGCTCAAGCCATTTTTCACCTTCCTACTCAATGCATAACAACTATACAAAAGGGTGGAAAATTCAGTACAGAGTTTTCTAGCCACGATCTCCCAGAGAGTCACAGACTCTCATTCATTATTGGAGAAGCTCTACATCTCAAGGGAAGTGACATTGGTAGCTATGGGGATCCTTGATAGAATGGCTACCACAAAATGGATAAATGAAGAGCTCAGTCACAATGCCATAGCCAATAGCTGTAGAAGTTGTCTCGATGTTGTAAAGGAAGGCATCGATGAGATGAGACAACACATTGAAGATTTGGTACAACTAGGCTTGCCTTCCCCATTTCTAGATGCAAGGATGGTGCTGATGGAGGGTCAACTTCACACATTGCTACTGCCTAAACAACTAGATCAGATAGTCTTCCAGAGCTTGCAGGATGATTCCTCAGTCCCAAAGGTCGAGACTGTTGTGATTCCTATTGTTTGGCTAGAATCCAAGCTGAAGGCCACTGTCTAGGTCCTACAAACCTTCTCACACAAGGATCTCATTAGCTTGGATTTGGATTTTGATGAGTTGTAGAGCAAGCAAGGACTATCTGACCATGAGTTGTCTATCTTCCAAATAGCTCTTTTGAAGCTATAAATTTTGAAATTTTGATCAAGTGGGAGTCAAGTTCTTTTTGAGTAGGCTCAAAAGTCTTGGTGGTCACCAATAAATGTAGAGTATTTTCCTACTCTACTCATTTTTTTATTATTTTGATCCAAGTACTACAATTTTTCTTCTTGCACATCTTTGAGTGAAGCCATAGAGTTTTGGAGCAGAGGACGGGTTCATTTTGCCCAAGTGTCAAAATGTGGTAAAAGCTACCAAGTGTTGGCCTCAGATCACGGTCCCTTTTTTCCTCTCTTATTCTTTTCATTTCAATTTTGGCCTAAGTATTGGATTCAAGCAGAAGTGGCCATGTGTTAGCCTCTGGGAGACAAAGATGGATAGTTGGCAACTTCTGAGAACCTTATTATAGTTTTCCAAAGAACCATGGAATGCACCACATGTCAGCATCTGTGTATCATAAGAGGCACCCATTTTTTCTATTTTTGACAAAGACTTCCAACAAGCTAAGCAATAGAGAGAGAGTGGAAAGTGCCAGGTGGAATTTGCAGAGGCCCTGAATTACCTTTTTGGAGAAGCAGTGGAAGTCTCCACATGTCGACTACCAAGGGCCTTTGTTTCAATGCCTGGGTTCATGCTTTCCATTCAACGCATAAAGGCGTCATTCATTTTGCTAAGTATTGAAGTGTAGCAGAGGCTGCCAAGTGTCACCTTCTGGGTCTCTCTCTACTCCACCCCCAAAGAAAGTGGAAGGCACCACATACCCCCATCAAGAGAAGCGCAAGATGCCACATATCTTTTCAATAGCAGCAGAGGTCACCATGTGTCAATCTTTGATGAACCATCCTGAGCCTAATTATCAGATAAAGTTTGTGGTGGGTCCCGAATGATTTTTCAAAGGGTTGAGGAAGCGCTGAGTGTTAACAAGTGAAGACTACCACATGCACCCATCCTTTCTTAAGGGTTGCCAAGGTAAAGAACGCACTGAGTTTTGTTTCAATAAAGCTACAATGTATTGAAGAAGCAGGCTGCGATAGATGTCGAAGGTGGAGCATTCCTCAATGAAATATGAAGAAAGCAAAAGTGGCCAAGTGTCACCCTCTAGTACCTCCAATTCAAAAGGAAAGAGTTTTCATAAATTGGCTAAGTGTCCATCTACTTATTACAATGAAAGTGGAGGGAAATTCAGCCATAGTTATTCTCGATAAATAGAACAGTGCACTGGGTAGATTTTTGGGCTTATGAACATTAAAGGCACCATCTATTTGTCCCCTAATAGCAGAGATAGAGTAGATAGTTGAGTAGCCAAATAAGTGATGGAATGAGGAATTTTAGGTGTGAAGAAAGGAACTAGACATGGATCGCCATGCCATAGTCTTGGCAGTTCTTGATAAGACCAGGATGCATCCAAGGCATTGAATGTGCCGTCTGATTTATCCCTTGCGAGTGGAGGATCGAGTAGGAATTGTGTGGGAAAGGAAGTGATTAAAGGAGACACCAAGGGCTATATAAGCAGAATTGTAAAATCTAAAAAGGGGGGGAATTCTCATAGTTTTAAACTTTTAGAGTTTTTGACCAATAATATCATTTGCTTTTGTTACATTTTTCTGAGTTGAAAGGTTTATATGACTGTGTGTGTTTTTGCATCTTTTATATGACTAGAAGATTCAATAATAAAATTAAATACTATGCCCTTGTTGATGTTATCTGTGTCAATTACAAAGTAGTTTATGTTGTAGATTTTCTAGTGTTGTGATAGGAAATGTTATTTGCTTTTGTCCCATTTTTTGGAGTCCAAAGTTCTACATAACTGTGCATGACTTCTATGCCTCTTATGTGATTGGAGGATTCTATTAAGAAGATAGAAAACTATGCCTTTGTTGACAATTCCTATATCTCAACAAAAGACTCCCCTATTGTGAGCCTCTATTTCTGTTATTCCAATCTTTTACATTGATCATGCACTTGTCTGCTCTTAAATGTAATAGAATCCTATAATAGCCACTATGTGCTCAGGTTAGGATTAGGATTACACTCAGGTGCATCACCATAGTTAGGTTTTAATTCCTACATTTTGCATTTCTGTTTAGTCTCCTATCCCTTTTCCCTAACACCTATAAAATAGAAGAGAGTAGCTTCTTTAAAACTTGGAGGTTGTTTCAAGCCGCATCGTCCCATAGCTTGAAACTTCCCATTGTTGATTGGCTAGGATCTAGTGCAATTTTACACCATCAATAGTAATTAAAGAGTCTATCTTATATCCTTCCCATTTTTATTTTTATTAAAATATGTGTTGCTACATTATGTGGAAAACCAATCTTGAGGGACATTTTTTATAGTATCATAATAGATAAATACCCAATCCATAGTAACACTTAGTTTATTGTGATGGTGTCCATAGGACCAACTTAATCATCTACATCATCATAATCACTGACCTTGATAGTAGGAAGAGGTAAAGGAATTAACAAGCATAAGAAATGACATTTAGGCTACATCTTAAAAAGTGACACCAAATTTCCCTCATTCAAACTATGATGGAAAAATTAATGGGATATTTAGATGACTCTCACATAGATTTGTATGAGTTTATGGTTTTTCTCCAACCCCCCTCCCCCATAATTTACTTTTTAGATACCATATGTGACCATATCAAGGTCTAAAAACACATTATAATATTTTTTAGGTTTTTTTCTATTTTTAGATATAATATATTTTTTTACTTAGACATGAACATCAATTGAAATTAGTCTGTTAGGTTAATTTTAGTATTTAGAAGATATGTGAATATTTTTAGGCCCGTATAAGCTTACATGGAAAACATCTAAGAATACTGATTGAAAAATCAGTCGATGAAAGTTATTAAAAACAACAATTTTATAAAGATTACATCGGTTAGTTAGCTTTAGGTTATTTTAGATAGATTATGATTTGTTTACCTTTTTCAATTATGCATGTCAAATCCAATTATGAGATGATCTTTATTTAAATAATTTATTGGAATATTTTATTCATTCAATGAGAATTAGCAGAGAAGTTTGCTTTCATGCAATTTATTATTTTATACATATTGATCAATTTTCTTAGTTAGTTTATGTTTTCATTAGATAGTGCTCCATGTCTGATGAGTGGCTTAAATCCATATTACAATGTTTTTAATGTATGTACAAAACATTGGCATACCAGATTCTACATTGTAACTTATGTTCATCTATGCTATGAATATATTAACTTTTGGAGAAATTAAATTAGGTTTGAAAACATATGTAAACACCAAATATACACCCCAAAAAGAAAAGGCAAGGTGATAGATAACATTCAAGTTTTAAAATATTTAAATGTGCATCAGGAAGTAATAGTCAATAGTAATGACATTATATTCTAGGTGATACCATATTCTAGGGGACTTATATTGTATACCAAACCCATATTCAGGTTAGTGCTTGGATTTACATAACTTGCATTACTTATTGAAAAGGTTTCTCTTGTAGAAGTTGGATGAGGATGTTAAGAGAATATATTTGATTGCAATATGACTCCATGTTTGATTTGTCGCTTGGATCAATGATGCAATGTCATGAATATGGGAGAAACATATTAAGGTCACATCTTCTATCTTATTGTTTCCATTCATCTATATTTCAAATATATTGACACTTAAAATAAAGTGTTAAATTCTTCCAACATTCATCGAACCATTGGAGCAATTTCTAGTGTAAAAAATGACTTGTAGACACTGATAATACTCATGCGTACAATTATATATAATGTATTTAGTGTCCTTAGGTTTTTAAATGTATAGATAACAAATGAGCAAATTGTTTTGTAAAATTGTTTCATATTTAATAGAAAATCTTACTATGGCCAACTACTCATTCTATTCTCCTATATTGATTTAACTACCCTATATTTGAGTTCTCCATTAGTGTCCCAATTGAAAGGTGTAGACAATTATTATATTCATAACCAATCCATTCATCATATTTGTATTCCATCTTATCTTTAGATAATATGAAGCTAAAAAATTATGATTGGCACATTGGTAACAAAATAATGGAAACTTATGTTAATATGTAATTTTGATAAATAAGCATTTTTAAAAAAGGTCAAAAATATACACTAGATTGTAAGATTTTGATCTAACTTAGTTTTCAAGATTGAAAGTATATTTTACCACTAATGTTAAAGGAGATGTTGCAAAACGAAATCTAAATTTTGCAATTGATATAATCACACAAACCATTTATTGATGATGATGATACTATAAGGGATTGATACTTAATATTATATCTATCATGGAATGATATTGTCAAAGAACACAACCAAGGATGACTACCACTACCACCTAAAATTGTTTAAAATATAGAAGTATTGTTACATTAAATAATTGTATTTTAATCAATGCAATATGAAACTATAAACAATATGTAATTAACAAAATTATTTTATAGCATATATTTGATAACATAGAACTTACTCTTACTATGTACATTTAGTATATAAAAATTTGTTATAATTTATATTCAATATTTTTTATTAATAGATATATTAACATCCCATAAAAAATATGATGAAAGGATAAAAAAGTGTACCAAAAAAACTCTAAGGAAGAAAAAAAATGTACTAAAGGGGCCTCCAAAATGGAAAATGTGTGTCTAACACATTTAGTGTGGATAAAAAATTAAATGAAAATAATTTATGATCTATGTAGTTCATTATAGAAGGCCGAACCTTAACAATATTAATACAAAATAAAAATTAATGGAATAGTTTAAATTTAATGACTGAAAAATTCAATTCATTTACTCCCTTTGGCTTCCCTCTTCACTTATATTCTTTAAATTCAATGTTGATGTTGCTTCTCAAAGGAATCTAGAGGTTTTCAGTATAGGATGCATCCTTTGGGACTGTACTAGCTCTTTAATCAGAGCAACAATTTTTCATATTTTTTATAGTACCAATAATGAAGTTGAAGCTAATGCAATTGGATAAAACAAAAACATGTGACAGTGAGCTAACGCTATCAATCACTTTTCAAAATTTTAGCTAGCTTGCCTAGGAATGCCCTCTATTGACCTAGATTAAGATTCAATATTATCGTATTGGAGGAGGGTTCTATGGAGGACTAGTATGAATTTTTTTGTCTAATAAAATAATATTAAGAATACATAATATATTTTGATGTATATGATTCTTTTTTTACATACATATGTTTGTATTATTCAAAGCATTGTTTAAACTTGTTATAATATCATGGAAGGATTATTAACTTACTCAAATTGAGGCATATAATGTTTTATCCATAAATTCCTTAATGATATTGTCCTTTGTTATTTACTTTAATATAATTTAGTAAGTTATCTCATGTATACCCATTATTATATATCATAGACTACTTTTTCCTCATTAGTGTGTGCAAGTATGATCATCATTTCTTTCATCTAAATTATGTGGGAATATTATGATACAAAGTTAAATAGTCTTTGTAAAATTTTATTAGTAACACAATGATACAATTAAAAGTTATGAATTAT
>JARHVA010008252.1:130000-155000 GCA_037957365.1 Torreya grandis | reverse complement strand
CATATAATTTTTTTTCATAAACCTTACATTCCATTTGTATAACATAAATTTTTGTATTTTACTAAAAATCTTGCTATTATATAATTAACAAAGAACCAATGAATAGTTCTTTCCTAAGTGGAATCTTGGGGTCAACAAGTGCACAATCTTAATTTATTCGATGTATTTGAATATGACCCAAGACTGAGAAATGGGTGTTCCATTGGGCACCAAAATGAAATACATAATCGTAGATTGGATTTGATTAGAGAATAGGTTTCTCTTTATTACATTATATCTTTCAGAGCTATTAAAAGTGATTTGTTTTTAATATGTTAGTCATTAAATTTTTATGATAATTAAAATTTATATTTTTTAATGTTGTCTATTGAATGTGAACACACTTATGCCATTATATCATTCCAACACTCCACACATTTGTCACTATAAGAGTGCCTCTTGGCATAATTACATTACATGATAACAACGAAAAACAACTCTATGAACTATTTGTAATTTGAAACTTGTATTACACCATAAGATAACAACCAAAAGTCAGATTGTAAAATGTTTAATTAAAATCTTGTATTACATCACATAATAACAATCAAAAGCTAGAGAAGGATGATTATAACATGAGAACACAAAGACAATATACATTACATCACACGCTGACAACCAAAAACAACATAAGGATGACTGTAACATTGAACCAAATTAGATAAAACAATGGAAATAAATGAATACTCTTGTTTTTCCTTGAAAATATGTGCTAAAATGTTTTTTTTAATTTGTAGTGCAAAAGTTATGAGAATAAAATGAGGACGTGAAATTCTTAAAATAAATGTTTGTATCACCATAATCTATTTTGAACATTAAAAAACCATCATTTGTTCTGAACATATTCAAATTATCGTCTATTTTGAACATTTTGAAGTTTTTTGGAATCAATTGAGAGGTAATTATTTGGTTGGATGTTTTGTGTCTCTATACATGACCTATCATCGAGGAAAAAGATAGACATTGATACTAGATTATAGTTGATATGTTTAAAGATTATAAAACTTTTTTTTATAAGAGTCTAGCATGCTCAAAAAAAATTGTTACACTTGTATACAGGGAGTTTCCAAATATTAAAATGCAAAGAAATACTTGTTGTACCTTTAAATTTTTGCACAATACCAATATGATATGATATTCATATTTACATCTAAATAAGAAGTAAAACGACTTAAAGTTGTACCTTAGTGCAAGTTATAAAATCATTATAGTAAAGTATCCCACCATGATAAGGGTATTCTAATAGAACCAAATCCTCGACTAGTAAGATATGATGCTTAGTTTGTAATTATAAACAGGGCATTGTAACCATATTTAAAACATTATGGTGGCAATGAATGAAGTTGTGGAGAGATGAGAGGTGGAAAAAATGGTGAGGAGATTAATCATAGAAAAAGAAGGGAAAGTCGTGAGCTGAGAGATGATTTTCTATAAGAGCAGTCAACAAAAGAGGCTCTTCTTTAAAAAAATTGGAGAAAATTTATCTTATTTCTTTTGTTTTTCATGCGTACTATAAGCAATTCTGACAAATGTATAAATATTCTTTTGATTTTTACCAATTGTGAATCAAAAGTTGATACTAATGAGTAGTTTTTGTACAATTATTTTTTAAGCATTACATTCCATTTGAATGACATCAAATTTTATAGTTTATTAAAAATCCTACTATTATATAATCAGCGTTCGTAAGGGGTGTTGATTCGGGGTGTTCAGAATCAACGAGTGCACCATCTAGGTTTCATGGATGTATCTCAATATGACACATCACTGAAAACTGGGCCTTTCATTGGGGATAAAAATGAATATGTGCTTCTAGATTGAATTTGATAGAGAAATAGTTCATTTTTATTGCATTGTATCTTTCAGGTCTATTAAAAGTGATTTGTTTTTAATATGTCAGTCATTAAACTCTTACAATTATTGGATTTTTTTATTTATTTTTTAATATATTTTAATGTAGGCCATTAATATTGAACACACTTATGCCATTACAGAACACCTCTCAACGTAATTATATTATATGATAATAACCAAAAACAAATCTATGAACTATTTGTAAGTAAAAACTTGTATAACACCATCAGATAACAACCAAAAACTAGTTTATAAAATGTTTAGAAACTCATAATACATCACATAATAACAATCACAAGTTAGAAGTTAGAGAAGGATGACTCTAACATGATAACACAAAGGAGGTATACATCACATCTCACACTGACAACCAAAAAGGTTTACAACAGTAGACTCTTCGGAGCTTTAATATTAAGAAACTAATACATCACAGCACACGTGCGCACGCACAGAAACCACAAACGTATTATTGGTTGAACCTCAGCTATCCTTATGGAAATACCCCATCTCAACCATGAGACCACAGCCCAACAAACATTTATCCATAACTTTCAATTCTCAATATAGAAAAAGCGACCCAAAAAAAAAAAAAAATCTCATAATGAAAATATAAGAAATAGTAAGAATAGTTTAGGGCACAGCTAAGGGGCTAGTGGAAGACGGTGACATTGTAGCCAATAACAGCATTTTGGCCTGGATTGGAATGGGAGTGGGCAAAGGCATAGCCTCTACCCATGCGAAAGAGCCCACTTCCTCCCACAACTGGCAGCTCCTTCTGCTCTCGTAATGCCATGTGCTTCCCCGCAATATTCAGTTCGCCGCCCTTGAACTTTCCACTGTGTATAGAGAAAGTCATAGCCATGAGCAGCTTGAATTTTCCCTCTGACGACAAGGAATACATCCCCTGTGCTATCCCCAACACCCTTGATTTGGGGTTGGGAGTCTCAGTTAGAAGGTGATCAATCACATACACTGGACCAGAATAAGATACCCCACCAGATAATTTCATCGGCTTCTGTGCTGCCTCTTCAACTGCCAATTGGCCCTCAGCGCCTTGCAAATAAAGATTTATATTATCCACAGCCTTTTCCCCCGTTGCATTGGTATTCACAATATGGAAGCAAAACCAAATGAGTAATGTCATAAAAATAGCCATTGCGCAATTTCTTCCCATTTTGTAATAATGAAGAGAGACACACAGCCAAATAAATACAGAGAAACAACAGAAAAATGTAAAGAAGAAAGTCGAAAGCAAAAATGATTGTTATTCTAAGACAAATCTTTACATCGTTTTACAGAGTGTTATTCTCATCAAAGAAAAGAGAGAGTGAGGATTTTGCTAAAGCAGTCAAAAAGAGGAAGAAAAGAAAAGAGACGGAAGGTTTTCCTGCAGCAGTCAAAAAGAGTTGGAAAATGTGAAGGTTTCTCTGTTTTTTCGGGTCCAGTAACAGACATGTATCTCACTTTAATCTTTGCTTTTATCCTCTGCAGTAGATTGACACGGCCAAGAAATCATCACGTTTCTTTGCACCGTAAAATGATTCTCCACTGAAACAATCCAGCTCACTCTATTCTTTATTTTTTATCGTTGTTTGTGAGCGTCAAGACACTAGGCATTAATTATTGAACATGGATCCACCATTTTAATATGTATTTTTTCTTATTTAATTTTTGAATTGTTTGATGTCGTGCCACTTTTGATCATGGGGTGATTGGGTGTTATGTTTGCTATTAGTGCACTTTATTTGTGGGTTGTATGTAAGAATAATTTTTGTCTTTTTTTTTAGAAATTTGTTAGTTTGAAATAGACCTTAGCAGTAAGTGAGTTGAGTGTTAGAAGTGATAGGTCTCGGGGTTTATTTTTGAGATGATCATATGTGATATTATTTTCATATTAAGTTATGGTAAGGTATTCATGAAAAGTATCTGATACAGTGGACTATCGGTTCAATATGTAATGCAACATAGGTCAACATGTGGCTTGAAATCTATGTTCAATATCACGATGTAAGTCCACATCTCATGCCTAGAAATACTATTCACCATTGGTTTGGGCATTTCGGTTATAAAAATATTTTTGGTTCTAACTATGTTTAAAAAACACTGTTGCCCAACATTTTAAAATCTGAAGATGATAGCCTAGTGGGGAGTGAGCTGAGTATTAGAAGTGAGAGATCTCATGGTCCATTCCTAAGATGACCATTCTCTAGCATCGTTCCTACACTAAGCTACATGGGTTATTCCTGAAACGTATTTGATACAATGGACTACCACCTCAGTGTTCAGTGAGACTGAGGTTAACACCTGGTTTGAAACTTGTATTCAATGTGACAAGGTATGTCTACAGCGCATGGCTAGGAATACTATTTTCTGTTGGTTTGTGCATTCTAATTATAATAATGTTTGTGGTTATGGCTCCGTTTTAAAAACCCCATTAACCAACATTTTAAACTTGGCAATGATAGTCTAACGGTGAGTTAAATGAATGTTAGAAGTGGTAATCTCAAGTTCCATTCTTAGGATACTACAAGCATCCAACTGTACAATGAAGTTGTTCGACTACATAGTGAAGTCATTTGATTGCATGACACGATCATTTATCTGCATAGTACAAATGTTTCAATCTATCGACATGGCACAATCTTCCAATTGTTAAATATGAATCTTAACACAAAATTAATAGATCCAATAGTAGACATATACAATTAAGTATGACTCCAAACATAGTTACTCACAATCATTCTAAACTTGTTTGTTTTCATTCAACACCTTCTTGTACTCATCTGTGACCTTGTTGTTTTTGTCATTTGTCACCTGGTTATTGTTTCCTAATTGATGGTTGCAAAATAATGACAATGAATACTAGTTCTTGAGATATTTGGTATTTGAGGAGTGAATAACATATATATAGTGGCTAATGCCCCCAGATTACCTTTCTTGGTATCAACGATATACATTTATAAGAGTATTTATTTTTAAAAGTAGACAAATCAAACATTAAATTTAAAATATATTCTAAAATTTAGGCGATCCCATGCTATTGTCTACCCATAAAAATCATAAAATATTGAATTCAGAAAATGGAATAATCATGAATTAACAAAGATTCTTCACTAAAAAAATCCCTGTGATAATGTAGCAGTGAGTGAGCTAAGTGTTAGAAGTGGGAGGTCTCAGAGTCCATTCCTAGGATGACCATTCTCCAACGTTATTTCTACACTAAGTTACGATAGGTTATACATGAAAAGTATACGATTCAATAAACTACCATCTCATTGTTCAATATAAATTGGGTCAGCATGTGGCTTGAAACCTATATTCAATATGTTAAGGCAAGTTCACATCCCATGGATAAGAATACTATTCATTATTGGTTTAGGTATTCCATTTATAAAAAAGTGAGTGGTTCTAGCTCTATTTAAATACATCTATTACCCAACATTTTTTCCTGATGATGATAGCCTAGTGATGAGTGAGCTAAGTGTTGAAAATGGAAGGTCTCAATGTCTATTGCTAGGATGACCATTCTCTAGCGTCGTTCCCATACCAAGCTATGGCAGGTTATTTATGAAAAATATTTGATGCAATGGACTACCAACTCTGTATTCAATGCAACTGGGGTTGACATGTGGTTTAACACCTATGTTCAATGTGATGAGGTAATTCCATAGCCTATGTTTAGGAATACTATTCATTGTTGGTTTCGGCATTCTAATTATAAAAATATCTACAATTTTAGTTTTGATTTAAAAACCATGTTACCCAATAGTTTTTTAGCCAATGAGATGTGGGTGAGTTGGTTAAGTGGTTTGATTGTTTCAATCCCCACCTAGGTTTAAATTTATAGAAAGTCACATGAGGCCAATTATGGCCATTGGTTATATTTTTAGAGTTGTTAATTTTTGGTTAATATATGGTATATATGAGGATATGTGCCCCTGATTGTGTCCATTATTTAATCTACCATAAGACATAAAACTCCAAATCAAATTAGATGCATCCATGTCTAAGAGTGAGTAGGAGGGGATATGACAAGATTCCTTTCAAGATCAAGATATAACTAATTCATTTATAAATCAAGATCAAGATTGCTAACCAATTTTTGAAGAGCCTCATTTTGATGAATCTATCTACAACCATCTGCATATATTTAAAGAACCTATCTTTAATGACCCTATTCCATCTACCTTTTAGGAGCTCCTCTTCAATGAGTCCATAATTGAAGAACCCATCATTGAAAAAAAAACAATCTTTTTCCCATCATACAAAATACTTTGAAGAGTGATGAAGGTACTTGTGGACAAGACAATCCAATCTAGCCTCCATGTTGTCATAATCTAAAAGTAATCATCCATATCAGTATTAAAATTAGAATCAAATATGACATCAATATTATAACCACAATCAAATTAATCATCAACATCATCTACATTAGGATCAACATTAACATCAATATCACAATCAAATTCATAAACAACATCAACAATATCATAATTAACATCCTTTATCACTCCCATTACAACCTCTCAATCTAAATAAAAAGTATATGCAACATCAACAACCAAATCAACATCAAAAATGTCATCATCATCAACATCACAATCAACATTAGAGTGAGTATCAACAATCACATCTACATAACCATTATCATAATTATCATTAGCATTACAATTAGAGTCAAGAGCTCACAACACCATTTACACACCTCTTGTAGATTAGTATAACAACCTTAATGACCTATCCATTTATAATGCTAGTTAGAACCTATCCAATCATAAATAAATTAAGTAATTATCTAGGGTTACATCTAAATTAATCCTAATCCAATCAATCAAACATCAATGTAAAAATTTGACCAAGCTTATCAACCATCACCATCCAAGGGTTAACCATGCCCTAATCAATATGATTCAAACTAGGTTAAATTCAAGTACGTCAACTTGTTCAAGTTTATTTGACATCCATCATCATAAATAAAATCACATTGGTAATCCAAAAATCATGTAATCCAATCAAATTAATAATCAAAATTGAAGCCAATCTAAAAAAACAAACATTGAAAATTCAAAATCCAAAATTTCTCTGGCTCATACAAACATCGAACATTCATTTTATGAATTTTTCCATTAAATCCCATGCACCTATCGATTGGGGCTAACTAATAAAAAAATCATCATTTATCCCATATTGATCCATGTCACCCAAAACAAAATTACATTTTTATCTATTCGAATTATTCATTTTGGAAAACAAGGATAATATCTTTTTGTATCTCCTAGAAATGAGGGCCTGACTTCCTATGGACTTCGATCTCATAAGTTTAAGATCCATCATAATCAGGGAAAATTCAATTCCTTCCACATTATTATCATATTACTTATTTCTCATGTGATATCAAAACAAAATAAAATTTTCCATCTACCAATGATAGCCTTAGTGATGGAATCACTTCTCATACTATTAAAGGGAAACCTATTATGGAAACCCTATCCAATATCAGTCTAATGCTTGAGCCACAACGAATACAATCATCTAGTTCTTATAATGCTACACTAAGGAAAATAATTCAATCCAAAATCAAGTTATTCCACATCCAAACAAAGAATTAAACTTAAAGAATCCTTGGAAGACATCTATCAATTAGCCACAACATAGATGATCATCTCTCCACACAACCAAAATTTTAATTAGACTAAACCTATGTATTCTTTATGTATAGAAGACAAATATTATAAATATCATAGAATCCAATGGAATTATACTAATAAAGTCCTCACATTCAAAATTACATCTAAGATTTAACCAACCTTAGGGACATAAAAATCCAAATCGAATAAGATGCATCCATGTTTAAGAGAGAGCAAGATGAGATATGCAAGGATTCCTTTCTATATCATGGTAAAACTCATCCTTTTATAAATAAACATCAAGAAAATCAATCCATATTTGAAGATCCTCATTTTGATGAATCTCTCTACAACCATCAACATACTATTGAAGAGCCTATCTTTAATGACCTTAGTCCACCCATTTTTGATGATCTCCTATTTAATAAGCCCATTTTTTAAGAACCCTTATTTGATAGACAATCAATTATTTTCACATCATACAAAACCCTTTAAAGAGTGAAGAAGGTACTTATGGAAAAGACAATCTAATAGAGCCTCCATGCTGCCACAATCCAAAAATCCTCATCCACATCAATATGGGAGTGAAAATCAAATATGATATCAACATCATCATCATAATAAAGTCATCATTAGCATCATTTGCATCATGATTAAGTTTATCATCTCTCATGATAAAATTCATCATTATCATCATTAATATCAGACCCAACATCCTTTATCAATAGCATCTCAACATCTAAGTCTTAATCAAAATAACAATATTAGTTCTTCAAAAAGTTTTCATTGACATAGAAACATGTCGTCCTAGTAGCCTATATAAGTATTTTACTATCGTTAATCCTTTCAAAGACATTAGCAATCCCTTAATTAATATATCCCACCCTTTATACATCATTAATCCTTTCCATCATATTGAGAATGAATCTCCCACAACCATCGATTGAGACCAATAAAATCACACATCGTCAAACTTCCTTAATAATGATGTATTAGTTGTAGAATACATGGGGATACAAGATATTATCCAATCATCAGAGCACATCAATGAACTTAAAATTAGCTCCATTCCAACAACATAGCTTGAGTAATTATAAGGGTCTCTCCATCAAATCAAATAAAATAATCCACCAAATCAAAAATTATCTTTCCATAGTAAAATCCTCCTTAAGGCACTATTGAACAATTAAAACCCAAATAGTAATTATCAAAATAAAAAATTGAAGTCCCTTATTGAAAAATTCCAAGATGCACTAGTGGAAAACTAAAATCAAATAAGTCTATAAAATGAATAATAATATGTTGGTGAAAACTTGTTTTACGTGCTAAAAAATGAACAAACCAATTTTGCATCATTTGATCAAGACATTATAAAAATTAATACTAAAATGACCGACAAACTTCTGATGATTTAGATCATAAACCATAAGAGTCTTGAGATATTTAACCCCGTACTATTCAAAATCATGTCTCACAAAAATTAGAATTGAAAATATAGAATCAACAATGGTTTTTGTCACTATTAATCCCAATTTATGGTCTCATGATAGTTATACATCCCTCCACAATCTTATACATCTAAATCCTATACATTATCACTAGATCAAATCCTTAATCCAATACTTATCATACCTCACCCTCCAAGGCAACATTGTCTTCCATAGAGGCTGAACAGACACTTGGTCAAGATGTTTGGAGGAAGTAGAGTCAACAAATAATGAAGATCGATAAAACTTCATAGGAATTAGAAACAACGACATTATCTTAGTGGAAAATATATCTAAAACTTATATTTGTTGAATATCAATGGCATCAACATCACACATATCATTTTCCTCTAATAAATCAAGATGCCATCATTCAATTAAAAAAATCATTCATCCAATGGCGAAAACTAATTTTCTAATGCCTTGGGTAAGCTTCATGATGAAAACCAATTTCTTACATCCTATGTAAATCATCTATTTTCAATAAGTATCTTAAAAATTAGGGACAAAATACACTTCAAACCTCCATTGATATCCTAAAAAACATTTTAAACCATATCTCCATCGAAATCCTTATCCTTAAAACATAATTATCCTAAACATCATATGCCATAAATTTTTCCATCTTATCATATAAATGATTTCTTCCCATCATGACCTTTATAAGATAGCTAAAGACATTTTTTGACATATTATGGAATCATCGTGGCATATCCTCTAATCAACACTTGGGTGATGGTACATTTGGTTCTTATTCAACATGGTCCTTGGATATCCCTAGTTCCTTCCTCATTACCCCTTATCCTTTTATCACACCACCCAAAATCCTATCATAATTCTATCCTCGATCATATTGACATCTATATATCTAACAATCATATGAGAGGGCATATTGACATCTATAACAATCATATCTAACATCCCAATCATTATCAAAATCAAGTTAATTTATATATCAATGTTATCTAATAATCATATATCAACCATATCCAAATCTCATCATTTGTGAATCATCATAAAATCAAATATTTAACTCCAATCATATATTTTATTTAACAATTAATCTATCAATCATCACTCAATGCAAATCAAAATTACAACTAATCATTTTGAGATACGTCATTACAATTCCATTAGTCAATCAATCAATCAACTAATCAGTGAATCAATTAGTCATCAGTCAATCCACTCAATAATATCCTATTATTTCCATCCAATCTCTCACACCTAATGATTGGGAGTGAAAAATCATGACATACATATTTTTCCCCATCCAAAACAATCAATAAATTTATTCAGTCAATCAATCAATAAGTCAATCAAAAAATTAATTAATTAATAAATCAATCAAATAAACATATAAATGATTAGTTAATTCATCAATCAATGCATAGATTAGTAAATCCATTAATTAATCAATAAATCCATTCAAAGCTCACATATCTCCACACCTATATTATTTCTTGCGATACATCCAAATATCATAACTTTGATAATCAATCTATCAAAAGTTTACAACTTCCCCTTTCTAGGGTATGTCCAAGGTTGTAGCATTATATACCTTAATTTCTAAAATATATCATTTCTTGGATCACCATTGATTTATCCAAATATGGATCAATCATAGCTCATCGATTATGAGCATCACATAAAAAGGATCATGTTCATCATATTAATCATATATAAGGGATCTTTTGCATCTAAAATATCTATCCCATTTATTGCATCTAGCCCCACCCATCTTTATTCTATCCACACATACCACCTCTCTTTTTTTTCAAGTGAGAATTCATCTAGCTCCTCCCTACATCAACCTACAAAGTGACATCACTCAATCTAATTTTCATAAACTTACTAACCAACACATTATTTCACTTAATTGAAATTTAATTACTTCTTTCAGTCATAATGCCCTTTCTAAAAGGGGAAAAATGTAGACATATAAATTTAACCATTCTTCTAACAATAATTTTATCATTATTCATCAATCACACTAACATCATTATATTAACCTCCTCAATTTTTTTTCATCATACTAATATTACAACATTACAAGCATATTTCTTTGCAATTTATTCAACATATCAAACTTATCATTCATCCCACTATCCTTCATGACAATTAATCACATTCATCAACATCCTATTTAATCATTAACCAAAACATCACATTATTAAGGAATAATATATTCCTTGTCACCTACCCTCAACTACCCTCACTACCAACTCTAAAAAATCACATCTCTAATTTCCACCTAAGTCATAAATTGTCCTAATCAAATATAAAACATACTAAACCACCTTTAGACACTCACCATCTTCCTCTATAATGCTCTAGGAATTTTTAATTCATAAAATACACCTACTAAATCATCACATCAATTTTGAGCCATTGATATAAATCCTCCATGGCTTAATCATATCCATCCATCCTTACCATGTTGCTCCATAAATTATGATACACCCCATGTAAACCAAGATATTTGCATTTGAAAATCTTGTAATGAAATAATTCCATCACATTTTCAAACAAATGAGCCTATGCATAGCAACATGTTATCTAATTCTTGAGTCATCCATAACAATCAACATTTTACATCAAGCACCAATCCTTCATGTAATTTGGAAGACATCTACAATGTCAAGGAGGAACCATCTAATTGTGAATTTGAGGTACAATCTTTGTTGTTTATGATTCATTTATTTTGCACTTGAATACTTTTTTATTTATGCTCTAGTATGAAGTATTATGATTAGGGTTTGTGTGTGAATTATATGGTTTCTAAAAAATATAACTAATACCTATTATATAAAATAATTTTAGGAGATATTTTGTCTTGCAGTGGTAATGTAGAGAGTCTCTATAGGTAGATGAAGAGTGAACATGAAATATTTAATGAATAGTAACTCTTGGCTATTTAATAATGTAATATTTTTGTTTTATTGTTTTTCAGAATGATGGAGTTTTATTCCTAATTAATAAACATGCCTAGACTAAAATAAATCAATAAATAATGTGCAATAATTAAGCCATTGATTTATGTAAATAGATAGTATTTTTGCCTTTTCTAAAAATACTAATAAATAAGAGAAAATATGAAAACTTATTCTAAGTTGTCTGATCTGAGATAGCGTCTGAGAATTTAGGTACATGACTAGAATAGTGCCAAAAATATATTCTTGAACTTCATTTATTGATTGGATAGGATCACCAAAAGTGGGTTACCCTATTTTTTGGCACTGTAGTACTTTTCCAGTGCTATTGTCTAGGTGATCCGAGTTTTGTGGGTTCTACTCGATACGTCTGTGTTACCCTATTAGTGAAATATCAAATCCTAAAAGTCTACAAAGCTCACTATGCATCTATTTTAATCTTCAAAAGCCCTAAGAGTTCTTTATGCTTGAACTTGAAAGGAATATTTTGAAAAGAGAGATAAGGGGTTATTGTGTAAAGGATATGTTAGATGCACTTCACACCCTATGCGTAGGCACATTGCCTACATACCAGTACTCTGAGGAGGGATAAAGCTAATGTAGTTCTCTAATTGAAGTGCTTGGTGTAATTATGTATGAAAATTCAACTAGATGTGAAAATGGGTGTACAATCAATGGCTAAGGATTGGTCTAAGGGTTTGAATCGGCTGGGAATAATATTGAAACATAGTATATAGAGAATAGGGAAAGTACTTGAATGTACTTGTTTGTATTATTGCTTCTCTTTTGTAAATGAGTGTCAATCCTTATAAATGAAATTTGAATGGATTTTTATAGGGAACCTAATGATATTGGGTTAAATAAATTTGCATTAGGCTAACATGAATTAAGATAAGGATTTAGTAAATTATGATCATTTGAACCAAATTTGTACTTTGACAACTATTCTAGAAACAAGACACTCTAGGTTTTAGCACTCCTGACCAAGTTGGGCACTGTTGTCTAGAAGGAATGAGACCTAGCGGGATGGATATGGGACTAAAAGAGATTCTTGGGTCTATAAGGGTTAAGTCTATGAGACTATGGATGACTAGTAATCAGTGAAAGAAAGGCCTATGAGGGTTGTGCAAGAAAATAGTAGGACCTATGGATTGGGTGTCATTAACCACACTCAAGTAACCAAAATTTTCATTTTACATGACTACATTTCCCCTCCTCTTTATTCTAGTGATACAACAAAGCAAAATATTAGGATAAAGGAAAACATAGAAAGCGTACCTGAACTTGCCTACAAAGGTGAAGCCCATGAAGCTTGTTTGATGCTAAGTAATGCTGGATAGTGTATAAATACCACATTGTGTAAGTGTGAATCTTAGAAATTAAATAAAGAGTAGATAAATTCTCATTATATGTGATATAAAATGAAAACATAAAAAGGTTTAATAAAATGAAAAGGAAGATAAAGGAATGAATACACCTCATTAGGTACACAAACCAATACAAAACTTATTATGATCTTGATTAAGGTTGAGTGATACTAGATTATGGTTGATGATGTTATACCAAAAGTTATATCTTGAATGAAGTTGAGCTCTCAATTCCATAGAAAGTTACTCAAGAATACAAAGGTTGGCCCTTTGGCTCCATCATGACCTATTGAGCGAATCTAGATGATCATGCACGTGATAGCTGATGTCTAGACTATGTGTCCAATCCCTTTGAATAGGTGGCTTAAGAATATAAAGGCTGGCCCTTTTGCTCCATTATTGCCTCATGAAGTGAAGTTATGAAGTGATACTAGTATATAATAGATGGCATATGAGATGGCTCATGTATCTGATTGATGCTCTAAAAATATGACAATAAATAAATGTATGTTAGAAACTAGGCACTCTTGGCCATTTCAAAAGATGGAGGTTAGGATTGTATGAAAGCTACTCTAAAACTAATGCAATATACTTATGTGAAAGCCAACTCAAGAACTTAGGTACTCAAAAAGTTAAAATTTTATTGAATTTTAACTTGAAAAATATGCCGACCACCTGCAGATGGAGTAAGGCATGCAACTATTGAGAATGCCTAGGTAATAAACTAAACTTGGAAACAAAATAAGACCATTATGCCATTCACATTTCCCCTAATCACTGGTGTCTGGAACATGGACCCTAATCTAGAAGTTACATCAACTACCTAATCTTAAATTGGAAGTTAGATTCATCATGCTGTGCATGATACCCCACTATATTTGGATTCTTTAAGAAAATTGTACTGAACTTGTTGATTATGACTAATCTAGTTGTGCAAAAATTGTAGCTAATCTAAAATTTTTGCTTGATACTAGAAAACCTAGGTGTTTTAATACCTAGAAAAGAGAACCAAAATGAGGACACCCTTATGTTTACCACTACTATCCTTTTCTAGTGTTGTTTTCCTATGTTGAAACTTGTTATTGATCTAGAATTGTCACTATTTTTTATTTTGTTCTAACTAGTTTAACCTCTAGATTTTAAACTAGGTGATCTAAATGCTAGTTTTTTTACTACTAGGAGTTTTGATCTCTCTGAAAAAACCCCTATTTGTTGCCCCCTCTTCTGAGGTTAAGAATGATGAACCTGCAATGATTGCCCTCAGAAGAAAAGAGTCCTACAAGTCTGTTATGCTACATATATACATGATATATCAATGATATTTGACATGATATCTCTATATATAGTAATGTTTTTATTGATAGATTTTTTAAATCAATATGAGTATGCCTAGATAGATATAACAATGTAAAACCATGTGCAATATATTGATGTGGAATTGGAAATGTTAGATGTTATTTGTTAGTTGTCAAAGAAGGATGGAGCATGATGTTTATCATGACATCCAAGAAAGCAAGGTAAAGGCATGATATGGATTATGGCATTAAAAAAAAGGTCAATAAATTAATCAACAAGAAAACTAAGAAAAAAACATATAGGATTGACCAAGGGGCCACGTAAATAAGGGACATGGGCATATGTCACTCAAATTGGAAATCAAGCATACAAGCCATGTTCAAATTCCACACACACATATAATTTGAAACAAGCAAAAAAAAGGCATGAGGGCTAGAGGTAGATAAAATAGTACAAGTAAGGGACATTGGGAAATGTCTAAAGGTACACTTGAATAGAAGCAAAGGACATTGGTAAATGTCCTAAAGCACACATAAGAAACAAAACTAGAATTGGAAATGTGATCACATCCAGCTACGCAAAGCAAGATAGGAAAGCATGTAAAAAAAAGAAAGGTATGATCACATCTAACTAATCAAAGCAAGAGTGAAAGTCTGTAAGACATGTTTAATATAGGACCAGGTATATCCTAAGAGATACATAAGTGTTAGATACTAGTGAAATGTCGATATAGTAATCTATGTAATCTGGTAAGTAATGTAAATTGATATAATAAGTTAGAGTGTGTGGTGTAAGAGTGACATAGCTTGGATGGTGTACTCATGTAGAATATGTCCCTAGTGGTAAGATGTATTAACATGCATTTCAAATGTAGAATTAGGAATGACCCCTTAATGGGTAGAGTGAAGCAATCAAGTAGTTGAATGTCACTGCACACACTCAAAGAAGACCAAGTAAAGCATGGTAATGTAGATAATCGACAAACAATATCATGAAATAGAAAATGTATGTCCTAGAATGATAGTTATAATGTAAAGCATGTATGATGCATACAATTGAAATGTTTTTGGCATTTTGATAAATTTGAATGTTTTTGTATTTTGAATTTTTTTGTATTTTTAGGTAATCTATGTATAATAAAGCAAAATATATTATGTACAAGTAGGCTAGGATATGATGATACTAACTGATGAGTCTTGGATGAGACTCCTTGTAATGGTGTTCTGTATCAAATAAAGGTATTGTACATGATCGTGAAGCATGATGGAAAGGCTAAGACTATGATTCTGAAAGTTGTATGTATCATAAATATTCTTAAATATTTGAAGTAGAAACTAACTCTGGGGTACCATTGTAACTCTGAGAAGTGGATTTAAATGTAGGTATCTTAAGTAATCATCTGGAAGTAAGAGAATCTCTCTAAATATATGCTTTATGTGTAGACACTTGTGATCTCAATGAAACTACTCTAGGTGTGAAAACTATAGCTAAAAATTGTTTACAATCCAAAAGCTATGGAGGTGTATGAAACCTCTATATTGGTGATGGATGTGTCAATTGTGTCTAATTTTATACCAAAGGAAAAATCGTAACTAGTAGGGAAACTAAAATTGGTGGAGAAGTTGAAACTGGTGACTGCAAAGAAGATAGCTCTAAAGTGAGTAGTGGTAATTCATATGGAATTATAGAAACTATAATAACCTAATTAGCATGAATGAATTTCATGTATCTCTGAACTATAAATGATACTACTCAAATTTTTTGAATCTATGGGTGACCAAGTAACATATCAAAAACTCCTACACTATGAACTGTAGTGAAATTTGTGGTCACATGTATTGGACCAGTCTATAAAGGAAGTACAATCTTAGCTAATGAACTTTATATGTTCCCATTGATTCTATTGATTACTATATCCATCAAGGTGATATCCTCCTCTAAATAGCCCAAATGTTGTAATAATGTAATAATACACATGTTGACATTGGAACCATTATCGATGATAACACTATGAATAGGATGATTATGAATATGTGATCTAATAAAGAGTAAATTATAATCTAAACTATCCTTAATAATCTCTTGATCTGATAAGGATATCAAAGGTCTAGTTGTAACCCTAGACTCATACACACAGATCATACCACTCAAAGGATGTGACTCAACTGAAGGTGCCTAGTATGCAACTGGTGGTGGATGTGCATGATATGCATGGTGAACCCCTAATGTGTCCCCTGTATCCTATTTTTAATGATATGAAAATGCATCTAAGAATATTTTCAAAGTTTTGTCTTTTGTCGGCTTAGCCTATGGAGGCTCAACTAAAGTGTCAAAATCAAGTAGCTTATCATCTATCAAGTCTTGTATCTAATGTTTCAAACTAATGCATCTATTTGTAGTGTGGCCTATTGCCCTGTGGTAATCATAAAATGCATGTTGATCATATCCCTTGGGAAGAGGTTTTGTTGGATCAACTTCTTGAATATGGGGGAAAGATATGATATTACAATGTAAAAGTTATTATAAAACCCTAGATGGAGGAACTGAAAGATGTGTGAAAGTACACTGAGGGAGTGTTAATATAACTATACACTAAGGAGGCTCTGAATTTGTATTTACTATAGTTAATTGTACCTTTTTGTATCATTGAACTTGACCTTGTATGGGACATTGTTGTTATTTTTATTAATTGTGTTTAGAATGCTTGTATGATTGAATTTGCCCATTGAAATGAGTTTCACTTCTCTTTCCTTTAGTTTATGACACAATTTAGTGAAGGAAGAGAATAGCTTCAAAATAATTGACTCGTGAAGCACTGATAGAAGAATCTATTTGAAGAGGTCGTGTAACTCCTAATTTGCCATAGGACTAGTCATCTTAGCCAAGATGGTATTATACCAAAGAACATATCCATGAGATGCTCATTTGGTCCTTATTTATTTTGATCAATTTGATTATATCAAACCCTATCACCAATGTTAATGTTGAAGTGTGCTAAGAACATGTTAGTTAAAGGATTGAATGCATGAATCGAATGATTTGGTAGACTATAAAACCATTGTAAATCATAATCCTTTAGGCTCCATGGAAATAGCTTGGTAAGTAGCTAGGCATTGGGTACATAGTCTAAGCATGCTACTTGAAATGCTCTCCAATGTGTCTCTACATCACCTTTTCCATCATAAAGAGTATGCTTAGGTTGAATTAAACCTTATGGAAAGGGTGTAAAAGTAATATGACATGCCGTTGGTGTATGTAGAAGATAAAATTAATCCAAAGCCTGCATAGGTCTAGTGGTACCTTTCTCAAGATGTAGCACCTTGGATTGAAGATATCTTATCTCTTGCACAAGGGCTGCCACATCAAGAGAGGGATGTACTACTTGTAATAGCTAGCATAGAAGAAGTTTGGGCTATTATAGGGGGTTGTTAAGACATAGTTGCCCCTATAGTGTCATTTTCAACTGGTTGGTTGATGGTTTCAGAAGATTGACCATTATTCACTTTATGTTGTTCCTATTGTAGAATTCTAAGCATGCCATCTTGCATATCTAAATATTTTGTTAAGAGTTCTTAAATTTCTCGTATATTAGTTTCATCTAAAATGATATATTAGGCCATTATGAAAGTAGGAAAGTAATTTATATTGTTTTTCAATAAGTTTTAATAAGCAATTTTCTATAAAAGGAAATTATTTAATATAAGAAATACAAAGTCCTAAAAATAGCTAATTCGAATTTGCACAAAAAGGATACGGAGCTCCCAAACATGTAATGTGATACCACAAGAAGCAAAAGAGGATCTATTACATGTAACTAAGGATTTTTCAAAAATATATATGCATAATACTATGAATTTTTTAATTTAAAATTCATTTTTTTAGTCTAATATGCAACTATAAATTCATTAAATTATTGGAAAACTACTAGAAAATAACTAGGAGATAGTTAATACAACTAGGGATTATTGAATGAATTTTTAAAATTAGTATGATAATTTTAAAATTTTGATATGAATTTATAGAAATTTTTTATAATTTTTCTTTAAAAATTTAGGAAAAATTAGAAAATATTTATAAAATTAGCAATATATTTTTCCTAGTGTTTGGAATGTGTTTGTATGCAAAAAAGACCAAGTATATGCAAACTAGGGTTTTAATAAAATATATGATGACTTTGAAATTAATTTGTAGATTTATAATTTTTAAATATATTAAAAATCAAGAAATTATTGAAAAAAATTAGAAATAATTTACTCTAAGGTTTCTAGGGTTTTTGTTCAAATATTTGAAGTAAGTCGGGTTCACCAAATGTTTTATTATTTTTTAGAATAATGGAGTTTTATTCCTAATTAATAAATAGGTATGGATTAAAATAAATTAGTAAATAATGTACAATAATTAAGCCATTGATTTAAGTAAATATATTATATTTGTGCCTTTTCTAAGTATAGTAATAAATAAGAGAAAATATAACTTAGCTTATTCTGAGCTATCTAGTTTGAGACAAGGTTTGAGAATTTAGGTATAGCACTAGAACAGTGTCATAAAAAGGTTCCTAAACTTCATTTTTTGATTATATAGGATCACTAAAATTTGGACACCCTACTATTCAATGTTGTAGTCCTTTTTTGGTGCTATTGTCTGGGTGATCTAAGTTTTTTATGTTCTTTTTGGCAAGTTTGTATTACCATGTCAATGAAATATGAAAGCTTAGAAGTTTATGGAGCTCATTGTAAATCTATTTTAATATTAAAAATACCTATGATATCTTTATGCTTGAACTTGAATGGAAAATTTGGGAAAAAGAGAGAAGGGGTTTGTGTCTAAAGGATACACTAGATGTACTTCACACCTCATATGAGCACGCTACCTACATATGAATACACTGAAGAGGGATAAAGTTAATGTAGTTTTCCCATTGAAGTGCTAGGTGAAATCATGTATGAAAATGGAAATATATGTGAAATTGGGTGTACTTTAGAAGGAAAGGGACTGGTGTAATGTTTTGCATAGGATTGGATCAATATTGGAAGGTTATATGTAGAAAATATAGAAAAGAGCTTGAGTGTACTTGCTTGTATTCTTACTTATCTCTTGTAAAGGAGTGTCAGCCCTTCTAAATACACTTTTAATGGCCTTTTATATTAAACCTAATGATCATGGGTTAAATAAATTCATGTTAGGATGACATGAATTGAGATAAGGATTCAAGAAAATGTGATCATCTGAACTAAATTTGTACTTGGATAATAGTGCCAAAAACATGACACCCTTAATTTTAGTGCTCCTGTCCAATTTGGGGATTGTTATCTAGAAGGAATTAGACCTATGTGGATGGATTTGGGACTCAAATATTTACCTAGGTCTCTAAGGGTTAAGTTTGAAACATTGTGGATGACTGGGAATCAGTGAAAGAAAAGCCTATGAAGGTTTTCTAAGTAAGTCAGAGGACCTATGGATTGGGTGTCATTAGCCACACTCAAGTAACCAAATTTCACATTTTACATGACTAAAATTTCATTCTTGACTAATTTATTTTGTGATATTTTGGTTGGCATCAAATGTTGTTATCCAACTTAGGCTGACAATAATTTTTTAAGGAAATGAAAAAGTGATTTGAAGGACATATTTATGTTTAGATGAAGCTACCTCCCTCATTTTCAATGATTTATAATGGAATTTATATCTATAATATAAATTGTAAAGGAAATTTGAATTATGCCTCACTTTTGAATTTAAAATTGAGTATATTTGGGCATGGTTGTAACATGCAAATCAGATATGAAAAGGTACATAGATTGGGTGATTACAAGAGAAAATCCATAGCACATGATTGTCACCAAAAACATAGGAATGTATTCTATGCTATGAGTTATCATAATATATAAGAGTATCATGAAGAATAATCAATCAACTCAACATTCATGAATTTATATGCATTTTCAAGGATGATTATTTCCTGTACATTGTGTGGTTATACATTGAAATTTGTTGAGGATGATATGGTCTTTGTATTTTATCTATTTAAATTCTCATCCCTATATTTTATAAATATGCATCAAATTCCCAGGGTTATCTTTCCTCTATTCACAACTAATTCACATGTGCTCAATATGTGAATAAAGAGAACAATAATGAATAAGACAATTATTTGTATTTGTTACAAACTATCATTGAAGATTTGTTTATTAATATGTTTTAAACCAAAATTTATTCTTTATATTCTATAGTCTGACATCCTTGGGTGCATACTTTACTCCCCATGTTGTAGCTTTATTTTATGACATTGTGCTTATGTCTATGAGGATGTTGTGTCATAACATTCAACTTACATATTACTATTTTTTATATTAATCTAATTAATTTATTTTAAGGTGTAGCTATTTTCGTTCTTATCACTATAAGTTGTGCATGTAATACATGGTAAACACCTTTCTTCTTTGAACCATAACTTCCCATTATCATTCCAATAATGTCCATTGCATTAATCTCAAATTTTTCCTTTAATAAATTTAGTCGTAAAATTAGGCATAAGAGCTAGTTTTATAGTTCCATCATTAGCATGTTTCTTAAATCTATTAGTTTAACTACTATATAATATATATTTTTAATCATGAAAAAAAAATTGAATGCAAGCTCTTTATTTGTAATTAATATCATGTTAATTAGCTTAAATATGTCATTAGATGTCCTCTCACAACATAATTGTCATTATTGATGATGATGATGATGATGTTATCAATGTTATTCTTCTTAAAATTATGTTCGTTCATAATCATTATCTCAATGGCATTCAATCTTAACTAATGTATATATCTTATAAAAATCTATGTAAAAGACATCAATATATATAATTATCTAAGCACCTATTCCCATTATGTCACAAATGAAATATGATATATATATTCCTTAAGAATTATATCTATTGAGATCTTTTAATTAAATTTATCTAAGGTATGTATTCTAGTTTAAATTAAAAACACTCATTTTTTGGGTTTTTTAAAATTATATATTGTTGACTTTCGACTCATAAAATAATAGAATGAAAAATATTATTAACTAAATGTATTAAAATCATCAATACATTAAAAAAATGCATAAAGACAACATGATATTGACTCAGTTGATGTGAAATATTTCGTTAATCCAACATACAAGAGAAGATATTCATAAACTTCATTTCCCTATTCTTAGGGAAAATCCTTAATTGAGAAATTATGTTATTTAATAAGTCATAAAACCATCCAAGTAATTTTAGGTCATAATTTTCATCCATTATTATCTTAATAAAGTGTTGTAGGGATAATCTAAGTCATTATCAATACATTATGAGGAAACCGTATAAATGAGCTCAACAAATAATAATGTCAGAACATGTGAATGTCGATACTCATTTCATCTAAAACCCCCTATGTCAATTTATTGATCTATACTTTAGACACTCTAAATATTAATCAAACCACAAATATTTATAATTTTCATCGAACCAAACAATTATGGGATATAAAAGTAGTATAGTAACAAAAAATCCTTCCTCTAACACTAGCCTTTTGAAAGCTTCAAAGGGACTAAGATAAAAATATTTTTCCAAATCTACAAAATCACTTCAAAGTGTTTTAGGTTAAAATAAAAGACTAATCCTATTGTTCCAAGAAAAAAAAAATATTTGATAAGAATGCTTGATAATTCATAATGTATTTTAGTGCAAAGCATGCAACCATGAAAAACATTATAACCATTGATATTATAATTTCATTTTCAAAATTTAAATCTTAAAGAGATTACCACATTATTATAATGATATCAAATCAATAAAATACGGTTAAATTGATAAAATCAATACATTGGATTGTACTTAAATATTTTATCTTATATCCATCTAATTTTTATGTTTATCCAAAATGTATTGCCATATTTTGTGGAAAACCAACCTTGATCGATTTTTTTTGTAGCATCATAATATAGAAATAGATACTCGATACTAATACTTAGTTTATTATGATGGTGTCCATAGTAGAGTTTGATCACAATATAGATAAGTCAAATACAATGGTCAAATGATCACGTGAGTAAAGATGGTACACACCACAATGAAGTTGAAGTGAGATAAAATCATACACCAATAATATTTCACAAGACAAGAGATAAGAGCAAAACCCAAACTTTCATTAATTCAAACAAGATAAATATCTCTCACACCTCAATAAATATAAAGTATAACATGCCATTAAATAGGTTGAGAAGAGGCATGAAGCCACATCTATTTGGAAATGTGAACACATGTGAGTTACCAAATGAATATTAAACCCATGTGATAGAGATAAGTCAACATTGGTTGGTGAATGATAAGTCATCCTTACCAACCCATTTGATCATAACATACACATGTGGTTGTGAAACTAAATAACCTCATAAATGACCCTAAACAACCAAATATCCACCTATACATGGTGAATAATACAAGTTTAATAAAAACCTAACTGAGATGAAAAACCTACGCTAACACCCTCCCCACCTTAATTGAAGCTTAGATCGATAGTAGAAATGGGTCTCAAGAATTAGGCCTGGTCATGTACCTAATTATAAAGCAAGCTCTCACAAAATGAATAAAAAGTACAATACCTAGTGGGAAAAACCTCTACCCAAAAGAGAGACATAGAGTAAGATAAGAGGATAGAATTTCCCCCTAAAGATGATGTAGACTACACCCCAAGAAGAGATTTTAGATGAATGAAATTTCTCTCAATGAAGATTTTAGTAAATATATCTACAACCTACTCTCAATACTAGAAAAGTATCAATTTGATGACCTGACCATGAATAAGCTCCTAGATAAAATACATGTGAATCTCAATGTGTTTGATCTACTAGTGCTTTACCGGATTCTTACATATTTTTATAGTACTCTATTTTTCATAATAGAAGACCATGGGATGTTTGATAGGAATGCCAAACTAGGATAAAATTTTGTCAAGCCAAATATGCTTAGTACTTGTGTTAACAACTACCCTTTACTCTACCTTTTTAGATGATATTAAAATAACATTTTTATTCTTACTATCCCAACTGATAGGAAAAGAACCCAAGGAAAAACTATAACTTGAAGTGGACTTGTGATTATAAGTATTGCTAGCCTAATATGAATATATAAAACCAATCAAGTTGACCTCTATGCCAAACCTGTATTGAATCTTAAATTTATAGGAACCTTGCATGTAGTGCAATATAATCTTAGTTACTTTCCAATTCAAATCAAGGGTTTCTACATGATTTTAGAGACAAGTCCCACTACATATGAAATGTCAAGCCTTGTATGAGTTAGATAGATGAGGCTACCAAAAATATATATGAATTATATTTATTAGGGAAAGTAGTATACATTTGGGTCTAAAATATACCTAGTGACACTTCAAGTATGAAATAAGGAATCCATATTGGCGTACGATGTCTAAAGAACTTGTTGGAGTACATAAATGGATTTCATAAGTCTAAAAACTAAGGATGAATCTTGAAAAAACCCAGGTGGTTACTCTATGTAGGTATCCTCCTCAAGGTCTCTATGAAGAAAGGCACTCTTAACATCCATCTAGTGCACATTAAAACCATGTGTTTCAACTATATCTAGTGTGAGTAATTTTAATGTGATCTTTACAATAGGTGAAAAAGTATCTAACTAATCAATAATGATGACTTATGAAAAACCCTTGGTGACCAATTGTGTCTTATACTTATCAAACAAACCATCTAATGCAAACTTGGTCTAATATATCCACTTGCATCAAATCATCCTCATTAAATTAGGAAGTTAAATAAAAATCCCATGTGTGATTTTTTATCAAGGAAGAATATTCATCCTACATATTTCTATCCCAATCAAGTATTCCTAAAGCCTCTAAGAATTTATACAGATATAAAAATAAAGCAATGAAGGAATGTGGACCACTTTAATAATCTATTTGATTATGTATGCCATCTACAAGATTATCTACCCAAGTGCCTACAATATGAAGTGTTTGCCTAGCCCAAAGAGGCACAAAAGTGGGTGTGTTAGGTGTTGAATCCTCATCCTATGAAAAATCACTAGAGTTGGATGTATAATAGTCATCATTATCATCATAGTAAAAATATAAATAATAGGAAGAAGATCCTAATTCAGGAACATACTCTAGATGATATGAGTCAAAAGAAGAATTATCAATTCGAAGTGAGTCCAATGAAAGAAAAGTGTCAAGTGTTGAGTCTTTGGGACTCTCTTGAAAGTGAACACTTCTCTCTATTAAAAACTCATGTGTGGTCAAATGTATAAGGTAGTACCCCTTGACACCATCTAGATAATCTACAAAGATGAAAGGCTTAGACCAAGGTTCCATATATTTGTGTTTCTTCTTGGTATACAT
>JARHVA010008252.1:122500-125000 GCA_037957365.1 Torreya grandis | reverse complement strand
TCAAAAGCTGTGTGAAGAGCGAAAAGCTCATAAAGAAACTATGCAGTTTCATAAATAGCTTGGTATTAAGTTTTGTGATTCTATTGAAAATGGTTATGGATGTTCTACTAATCCTCAGAGATATAGAAAAAAAAGATATAAGCAGAAGTATAGAGAAAAGTCTACCTGTCATTGTTCTATGAAGCCTGCTGCTAGATGGTCTAGAAAACCCAAATACAAAAAATTTCATTATCAGAAGAAAGTCTTTAGGAAAAAGAAACATGGGTTTTAGAAAGCCCCCATAAAGTGTTTCCTCTGTCAAGGAAACCACTATGCAAATAAATGTCCTCAAAAAAATGATAAAGCAAAGAAAGTTAATTTCTTGTAGAGTCATAATATTACAGAAGATGATTATATTTTAATCCCTGCTGATGATGCTCAATATGAATCTGATTTTGAATATACTGATGAAGAGTCAGATGTAGAAAATGTCATTAATATGAATAATGAAGAATGTGATTCTGAGTTAGAAATTGGTTTTCAAATTTGTATGAATAGTATGCAGTATTCTACAAATTAGTTTTCTGACAGTCTAAGTTTGTCTCAGCAGTTACAAACATTAAAGGTTAGATATGATAGTTTACCTCCTTATATGATGTCTAAAAAAATGTTTCTTCAAATTCAAATCCAAGAAATAGAAAAAAGCTATTTGAATGAGTTAGATTATATGCAGAATCAGAAAAATTCTTTGTCTTCTCAGTTTGCTCAGCAAAGTATTAATAAAGTCAAAGAAGTTGTTAGTTCTTCTCATATAGACCTCCATAGGAAAGAATGGAGAACAAAGCGTATCAAAATGTTGCAAATCTTCCTTAAGAAAGCCCAAGTAGAATTAGAAACTCTGCTTAGAGAAGAAGCTGATGAGGAAGATGAAGAACAAAAATTTGAAGAAGAATTGATTAGAGTTGCTGATGCTATAGAAGCAGAATATGCTGCGACTCATATGACAGTTGATAATAATATTCATCAAGTTTCTGGTCATGAAACCAATAATCCTGTCTGTGAGATAAGTATTAAATGGAAAGGATTTAAACCTTATGCTTTAGATGTCATGCTAGACACTGGTGCAGATGCTTCTTTAGCAAGATTTCATGCTATTCCTATAGATAAATGGGTACCTAATTTTGTTCATCTTACTTTCAATACCAAGATGATCATCTCTGAATATTCAGCGAGTGTTCCTGTTCTCCTAGGGAATACAGTATTTAATTTTAAGGTTATCCATCATGAAATAACACTATTTGATATGATCTTTGGATCTGATAATTTAGCCTGCTTTTATCCAATCACCATAAGTAAGCATGAAGTTCTGTTAGCTCAGAAGTATTCTTTATATAAGAAGCATAGGTATGAATGCAGAATTCCATTAAAATCCAAAGTTCAAAAACCTATAAATAATCACTAGATTTTTCAAAAAATTAATTGTTGTAAAGCTGATATAGACCCTGTGCTTACAAAGATTATAAGAGATTGTTGTTCAGAGAATCCTCTTGCTTTTCAGCACAGAAAAACTCATGTGTGTAAAATAGAATTGAAGTTAGTCACCGATAAGAATGGTAAGCATGTTGAACCTAAGTTTAAAGCTCACCACTCTAGAATGTCGCCCTCTCTCAGAGAAGAATGCCTTGTAGAAATCAAACAGTTAAAAGAACAAGGCTTAATCAGAGATTCTCGTAGCCCATGGGGTTGCTAAGCATTCTATGTGAATAAGAGAAGTGAGCAAGTCAAAGGTAAGAAAAGACTGGTAATAAATTATATCCCTCTAAACAAATATGTTGTTCCTGTTTAACATCCAATTCCTTCTAAAGATGAGATATTACAGAGACTAATAGGTAGTAAGGTATATAGTAAATTTGATTTGAAACCAAGATTTTGGCAGATTCAGATAGTAGAAGAAGATAAGCATAAGACAGCATTCATCACTCCCTTTGGATAGTATGAATGGAATGTCCTTCCATTTGGTCTTAAGACTTCTCTGAGTATATTTTAGAAAATGATGAATGATATTTTTGCTGCTTATAGTCAGTTCATTATAGTGTATATTGATGATATACTTGTTTTCAGTAAGTCACCTAAGGATCATCTTAAGCATTTACAGTAGTTTTATCAAATTATATTTCATAATGGTCTGGTTTTGTCAAAAAATAAAATGGTAGTCTTCAAAGATGAAATTGATTTTCTTGGGATTACTATTAGATCAGGAGAAGTCAGTGTTCAGCCTCATGTGTTGCAAAGTATACAGAACTTTCCTGATGAAATTACTGATAAAACAATGTTACAAAGATTCTTGGGTTGTGTGAATTATATAGATGGTCATTATTTTAATGTTGCTCAGGATAGAGTTTTACTTAATAAAAGATTGTCAAAACATACTCCTGCATGGACTGATGAAATGAGTTCTGTTGTTAAAAGAATTAAATAGAAATGTGCTAATTTGCCTCCCTTGCAGTTACCATGAAATGGT
>JARHVA010008252.1:75000-117500 GCA_037957365.1 Torreya grandis | reverse complement strand
GTATAAATTTATGGTTTCTCTCCAACCCCCCCCCCCCCCCCCCTCCCCCATAATTTATTTTTTATAAGCCATGCATGAACATTTGAGGGTCTGAAAACACATTTTAATATTTTTTTGAGTTTTTTCTTTTTTTAGATATAACATATTTTTCTATCCATAGATTAACTTTAGTTGAAATTATTTCATTTGGTTAGTTTACTATTTATATCATATGTGGAGATTTTTAGTTCCATCTGAACATGCATGCAAAACTTCTAAAAATATCATTAACTTGATTACAAAAGGACTCCAAGTTTGATGTGTGGCTTGAATAAATGATGTAATGTTGATAATATGGTGACAACACATTGAGATCATAGAGTATATATTTGTACTTCCATTCATCTATATTACCAATATATTGAAACCTAAAATTAAAATGCTACATCATTCTAGCATTGCTTGCACCATGGAGAAACTGCTAGTATAAAAATTGACTTTTTAACACTAACACTACTCATGAGAATAATTATATATACAATGTATTTGTGTGCTTAGATTTTTTAAGGTATAGATAAAATTGAGTAAATTCCTCTGTAAAATTGTTTCATATTTAATATTAAATATGACCATGACCAACTAATTGATCCTTTTTACTATATTTATTTAACTACCCTAAATTTGACTTCTCCATTAAGATTCTAGTTGAAAGGTATAGACAATTTTGCTATACATAACTATTCCCTTCTTAATATTTAACTTATATCTTATATTTAGAGAAGATAAAGCTAATTAATTATGACTTTCATATTGGTAAAAAAATAATGCAAACTTCTTTTAATTATGTTATTTTGATAAAGAAACATTTTTTTTAAATTTCTAAAAAATAGACTAGATTTTAGGATTTTTATCGAGGTTAGTGTTAACTATTCTAGTCATCATTTGATTCTAGCATGAATTACAAGATTTTTCATATCATCATGAGATCACACACTACTAACTATTGGAGTGAGAACACTTTTTATAGGCACTATTTAGCATGGTGAATTGATAGTGATTAGGCATGTGATGTGGCATAGTGATGAGATGGAGTCTATGTTATGTGGCATGGCCTACAAGGATTTTTTTATTAAAAGAAGATGACATGACTAGAGTGGGGAACCATTTTTGTGTGGCTTCATAATTTTATTGCATAAGTCAAAAATTGGTTTCAATTTATCTTGGAATAATTTATCATGTGTTTGGGATCACACATATGAGAGTGGGGGATAAAATATGGAATCACATGCATGTGATTGATATTTTCTATAATGGAGATTCATCTTTTTGACCTCTTTCACATGGTGACAATGACTAGATGTGGTCATTCTTCATGAATAATGAAAGTAGCATAGAATTCTTAAAAATTATCTTCTCATATATCTATCTCTTTATGTAAAACATTTATAAAAGGATGCTTCCTATTTTTGTATTACATTCTTTCTTAGAGTTTTGGCTTTGAAGTCTTAATAATTGTAGAAACTCTTTCAAGAAGAAAAAATTATTTTTTTCCTTTCTAATTCTTCTATTTTATGTGAATCCATACACACATGATATTATCATGTGATTAAGTTATTTTTATCCTTGATGTGTTGTACAATTCTCTCACTTTTATGCAAAAAATTGCCTATTTGCACATTCTAGGTTGTGTGATAAGAAATTTATGAAATGTTTTATTCTGGATTTTCAATTTGCCATCCATTGTAAATGTTGTCACAAGATCCATGCCTTCCTACAAAATATTTATGAAATTTTAAATAATTTTGAGTTGTGTTTTATTTTAGTTCGTTCAACTTCATTATGAATAATCAAGAAAAGATAAAACTCAAATAATTTATGGTGCATCACCTCCATTGTTAGTTTAATTTACTTTAAATTTGACTTATCATATTTCTTGCTAAAGCTTCAGTTATTTTGCATTTGAATGCTTATTTATTTATTCTTGTTTGTGTGCTTCCATCATGTTTATTTTCTACTTGTTTGTATTTATTAATCTTTCATTCATTGACATTAGGGTTCTATTATATGTGCTCATTTTGGTTATTTTTACACGCTTCAAGTATTATTTTGAAAACCTTGTAAGAATTCCTAAAACACCATGTATGTGAAAAAACCCTCAAAATGCTACAAAAATTTATCCCTAGATTGAAAACCTAACTATTGATGCTAGACAAGAAACCTAGACTTTCCATTACTTACTACTCATATAGAGTCACGAGCTCAAGTTACTCATCATGAGAAACTTGAGACTCTTAATGTGCCTTACCAACCTAGATTTTCCATAACTAATTGCTTGATTCGACTCATGACTACTCATTACTTCTACTTCTATGGGTTTTACAACCCACGTTGCTTTCATTAGTAAATCTAAAGTTTAAAACCATGAAAAACCCATAAAACTACCTGATATTTTTGTTTTGGGAAATTAGATGTTTAATTCTTGAATAATAAATAGGTCTAAGTAGATAAAACCAATAAATAGTGTATAATAATTAGGATATTGATTTGTGAAATGACTATAATTAGGTCTTTATAAAAATAGTAGTGAGAGAGAGAAAATCAAACATATCTTATTATTTATTGTTCTGATAGAGACAAGGTTTGAAAATTTGTGTGCAAGATTAGGAGACTATTACAAATAAGAATCTAGAGTTCATTTCTTGATTGGATAGGAACATTTAAAGTGGGACACCCTAGGTTCTGGTGTTGTAGTCCTATCTCATTATTTTTGTCCTGATGATCTAAGCTTTATGGGTTTTCTGCACCAGGTTTTTGTGACCCTAGCTATGAAATATTGAAGCTTGAAAGTTTACGAAGCCCATTATGTACTTGAATTAGTCTTCAATACCCTAGGTCCTCTTTGTAATTGAACTTGAATGTAAAATTTAGAGAAAGGAGATGAGGGGTTAGTGTTTAAAGGATATGCTAGATGCACTTCACACCTTGTGTGTGGGCATGTTGCCTACATACCAATACTCTGAGGAGGGATCAAGCTATATTTACTTCTCCCATTGAAGTGCTTGGTGAAATAATGTGATGAAAATTCAATTAAATGCAAAAATAGGCTTACTTGGAATGACTAAGGATTGGTGTAAAGGTTTGAATAATCTTGAAATACTATTGGATGGTTATATGTAGAGAATAGGGGAAAATGCTTGAGTGGTCTTGCTTGTATTATTATTTCTCTCTAGTAAATGAGTGTCAACCATTATCAATGGACTTTAAATGGTATTTTATAGGGGATTTAATGATCATGGGTTAGATGAATTGGCATTAGACTGACATGAATTAGGATGAGGATTTGGAATAATATGACCATTAGAGGCCAAAATGCACTTAGACAACCATGCCAAAAATAGGACACCCAGGGTTTCAGTGTTGTAGTCTAGGTTTGGGCGCTATTGTACATGGCCAATAGGACCTAGGGGGATGGATTAAGTATGGAAATATAAATTTTGGCCTGTAAGGGTTTAGTCTCAGAGGCTATGTATGATTGGTAATTAGTGAATACATGTTTATGAGTTTCATGGGAGCAAGCAAGATGGACCTATGGATTGGGTGTCATTAAATACACTCAAGTTAAAAAATTTCACATTTTATATGAGTAAATTTGCCCTCCCTTTCTTCTAGTGATGAAGTAAAGAAAAATACTAGGATAAATAAAAAATAAAAATCATACCTAAACTTACCTATAAAGGTGAAGCTCTTGAAGTTGTGTGATGTTAGATATGTGTAGATAGAGCATGGTGTGAAGTTTGAATTTGTAATGCAAAACATAGAGTAGATTAGTTGTTACAAGCTATGCTATATCTAAAATAGTAATGCATAAATGTTGGGTAAGAGAGAGAGAGGAAGATAAAGGAATGAATACACCTCAATATATACATGAACCGATATAAAAACTGTTGTGATGCTAGATTATGTTCGGTATGTGTTGTAGCAAAAGTAATATCATGAATGAAGCTGAGTGCTTAATTCCCTAAAAGTGGCTATAGAATACAAAATTAAGCCCTTTAAATCCATCATCACCTACTAAGTTAATCTAACAAATCACATGTGTGTCAATCAATGTTTGTACTATTTTTCCAATCCCTTTGAATAGGTAGCTCAAGAATACAAAAGATGGCTAGTCCTTTGGATCCATCATTTTCACATGAACTAAAGTGTTGAAGTAATACCAGTATGGAATAAATGTCATATGAGATGGTTCCTAAATACCATGAATGTACTATGATATGATAATGTTGGTGTGGATAGATGAATGTATGCTATAAATTATGCCACTCTTGGCCATTTAGAAAGATGGATATTAGGCTTTCATAAAAGCCACTCCAAAACTAGTCAAACATGTTTATGCCAAAGCCTACTCAAGAACTTAGGTTCTGGGGATGTTAATATTGTATGAAATCCAAACTTGAAAAATGATGCCAACCACTTCTAGATGGAGTAAGGCATGTAATTACTAAAAAATGCTTGGAAAATAAACTAAACTAAAAAAAAGGAGGATTAATGTGTCATACACATTGCCCCCAGTCACTGGTGTCTAGAACATGGATTCTAATTTGAAAGTTATATCAACTACCTAATCTAAAACTAGAAGTGAGAGTCATCATGTTCTGCATGATTCCTCCTATATCTATATTTTTGAGAAAAAAACTATACTAAACATGCTGAATCTAGACTGTCTTGAGTTGACAAACCTATGATTGAACTTAATTTTATATCTATTTTTGGAAAAACTAATTTCTCTATTGTCTAGATCGGAGTGCCAAAAGTAGGACACTCTAATATTTGGTATTGTAGTAATACTTTGGCACTATTGTCTAGGGCCAAATCTAGTAATTGTTCTAGATTTTTTGTTGTCTACCTAGTCTATTCTACCTAGTATGATGTCTAGAATATGTTCTGGGTGTTTTTAAAAATTACTTTTTTGATCATTAGGAGCTCTGATCTATATAAAAAAAACCCTATTTGTTGCCCCCTTTTATGATGGTAGGAATTAATATGTTTCAATGAATGCCCTCAAAAAAAATATCCCTATAAGTGTGTTATGTTACATAGATATATGATATAGCAATGATAATTGACAAGATATCTCGAGATATAACAAGGTTTGTATTGATAGATTTTTATATCAACATGGGTATTCCTATATAGATATAACAATGTATTAACATGTGTAATATACTAAATTATAATCAGAATTTTTAGTTTTTAGTTGTTAGCAAGAAGGGATGGACCATGATGTTCATCATGGCATCTAAGAAAACTAGGAAATGCATAATACAGATCATGGCATTTTAAACATTAAAAGTAATTAGGTAATAATCATACAAGTAAATATGCAAGAATAATACAAGAGTGGCCAATGGTCCAATCAATCAAGGGACATGGGCACATGTGATTCAAATTGGAAAGCAAGCATACAAGGCATGTTCAAATTACACATACACATATAACTGAAATAAACAAAGTTGGCGTTGAAGCCACAATCAATTATAGGATTATAGGTAAAGGACATTGTAAAATTTTTTAAGGTACACACATCAGTAGAACCAAAGAACATTGTTAAATATCCTAAGGCACATACAAGAGATGAACTAGAATTGAGAAAATTCAATCAGATCAAGATAATGCTAAGAAAGGAAATAAAGCATGTAAGAAACTAAAATTACAAATGAATCTAACTAATCAAATCAAGAAGTGAATGTATGCAAGACATGTTCGTAAAATACCATGTATATGTTAAAAAATACATAAATGCTATATAATAGTGAGTTTTGATAAATTAATCTATGTAATCAAGTAAGTAATGTACATTACATGATAACTAAAGTGTATGTTGTGGGAATAACATAACCTGGATGGTGTAGTCATGTAGAAGAAGCCCCTAGTGGGTATGTATATTAATGTATGTCTTGAATGTGGAAGTATAATTCCCCCTCAATGGGTAGAGTGAAGTAATCATAGAGATAGATGGTATTTCACACACTCAAAGAAGATCAAGTGAAGTATGGTAATGTAGATAAATCAATAAATGATAACCATAAAACAATAAGAGTAAGTCTAGTATAGTAGTAGAATTTTAAAGCATGGATGATGCATATAATTGAAATATTTTTGGTTTTTTTGAATGTTATCTATATTTTGAAATTTTGAATAGATTCTTTTTTAATATTCAGAAAAATTTTCCAAAAGTAATGGGAAAAATCAGCTAGGAATTTACCCTAGGGTTTTTATGCAAAATTTGAAGTAAGTCAAGTTCACTAAATGACTTATTATTTTTTGTAAATTAGATGTTTAATTCCTAAATAATTAATGGGTCTAAGTAGATAAAAATACTAAATAATGTATATTAAGTAGGCAACTAATTTTTGATATTTGGTTATAATCAGGGCTTTTCTAAAAATAGTAGTGAGAGAGAGAAAATCAAACATTTCTTATTTTATACTATTCTAACTAAGACACGGTCTAGAAATATATGTGTAGGCTTGGGAGACTATCTTAAATAGTAATCTAGAGTTTTTTTATTGATTGGATAGGATCACCAAAAGTGGGAAACCTTGGGTTCTAGTGTTGTAGTCCTATCTTGGCACTATTGTCCTAGTGATCTAAGATTTTTGGGTTTTGTACACCAGGTCTATGTGACCCTACATATGAAATATCATATCCTAAAAGTATATAGATCTTGTTGTGTACCTAACTTAGTCTTCAATACCCTAGGTCTTCTTTGTGCGTGAACTTTAATGTAAAATTTTGAGAAAGGGAAGGAGGGGTTAGTGTGTAAAAGATACGCTAGAAGCACTTCACACCCTATGTATGGGCACACTCCCTACATACCAATACTCCAAAGAGGGATCAAGTTATATGCATTTCTCTCATTGAGCTATTTGGTGTAATAATATGATGAAAATGCAATTAAATGGAATACTAGGTTTACTTGCAATGACTATGTACTAGTGTAAAGGTTTAAATAATCTTGAAATACTATTGGATGGTTGTATGTAGAGAATAGGAAAAAGTGCTTTAGTGTTCTTGCTTGTATTCTTGCTTCTCTCTTATAAATGAGTGTCAAACCTTCTAAATAGAATTTGAATTGCCTTGTCTAAGGGATTTAATGATCATGGGTTAAATGAATTCATGTTAGGCCAACATGAATTAAGGTAAGTATTTGATATAATATGACAGTTAGAGGCCAAAATGTACTTGGAAAACAACACCAAAAATAGGACACCTTAGGTTTCAGTGCTATAGTCCATGTTAGGTCACTATTGTCCATGGCTAATAGGACATAGGAAGATGGATTAAGTATAGAAAGAGTAATTTGGGCCTACAAGGGTTCAGTCTGGGAGGCTACAGATAACTATGAATCGGTGAAAACATGCCAATAAGGGTCATGAGAGAAATCAAAATGGATATATGGATTGGGTGTCATTAGCCACACTCAAATTACCAAATTTCACATTTTATATGACTATACTACCCAAGTGGAACCTATAATTATGATTTCTCATTAATTCTACCTTAAGTTTCCCAACTTGTGTTACTTTCTTAAATAAATTTGAACTACCTTCTAGAAACCTAAATTCCTCATGACTCACTACTTAGATTCTTGAATGCTTAAAAAATGTAGAACATTTAGACTAACCTATGATAATGATACCCTATTACTTACTATGACTTACTTGGGGTTTTTTCAATAATTTCTACTACTTTAAACCTAAAATCATGCTTAAAAGTATTGTTTAAAATAACAAGTTGACTCTTTTCTTCAAAACTAGTTGGGGTAGGTACTAAGTGTTAAAAACCACTCATATAGTTATTTTAGAATTAGTTAGAACCAATGTTAGGATCAAAAGGATTAGAAATATTAGAAGAAGAAATAGTTGAAGTATAAGTGTAAGCAACACAAATTGAAGAAAACCTTGAATTAACACTTGAAGAGATCCCATATCAAAGTATGAAAGGTAAAACTAAGGCTAAGAGATCCAAATATCAAGAGCCAATTATGATGTATGAGAATAAGGGGTATCTTATTGAATCATGTATCACTTCCAAATTAACTAAAATAAGTGATATAGACATCGGACATATATCCACAACTAAGTTGTTAGATAGATCCAAGTCTATAGTCAAGACTCCACTCATGTAAGTAATGACTTATAGTGAGATTATTCAAGTTGTATCTTTCCTAAGCTCATCTCAATTTCCTAAATTTGTCCTAGCATGTGCCAAGTACTATGACTCCCTTACTAATATTGTAATAGATGCTATTGGTATTGTAGTAATAATATTAGATGTTCAATATATTAACTACTATTTAAAGATTCTAACATCATCCAAAGTGATTGATATAATTATAGAGAAAGTTAGGAGACAATGGGAGATTAAGTCAACATAGTGTATTAAGATAATGAACATAAACTATGTAAAGAAAGTGAAAAAATATTTGATATTTGCAAAGTAGATAGTAAGTTAAGACTTAGTTTAGGAAGTAGATGATATTACTCAGCTGTTATGAAAAATTAATGGTGAAAAGAATGTTAAGTGTTTCTCAAACTTGATGTATGCATAGATTAGAACCATTGATGTCACCAGGAACTCTAACATGATTAAATTGGTGAGGATGATAAGTGACAATATGTCCCAATAGATAAAAAAATGTATTACAGACTTTTGATTTCAATATGACCTAATATCTGGTATATACAACAACATCAAGTGGATTATTTTAAAGTCTAAATAAAAAAGACACACTATTAACTATGACAATATATGAGTATTATCCTTAATTAGTCCTTTCTAAGTACTAAAAGCATTATAAGAAAGTTAATGATGAATTTTTTTATGAAATTATTTGTAAATTGAATCTAGATTTGAAGCACAAGAGTGTATCTAATGTAGCATGAGATGTAGTTTCATAGTTTGGGTGCATTTTCATTCGGTTCCTCAAATTTACATACATCAAAGTTTGTGGTTTCTCATTCAATAACATGTTAGACTTGGGCATAAATTAGTAGCTATAGACAAGTATACAACCTATTATGTGATTAAATGCATACTCCTTGGTGTTATTTTTTTTTATGATATTTTATGAGTTTATGGTTCATGGTTTATAACCTTGGTTAAAAACAAATCATTGTACTTGGTTTATGAAATCAATTTTTATTGATGATAAATCTAAGATAAACTTAAAATAGTAATGGACATATTGATGGTCATGGTCGTACTTTAATAAGTATATTTATACTACTTCATCAATGACAAGTGCATCCTCATGGAGTTATGCAGGAAACTTGTTGAATTACATGATTTAAAGTCAAAAACTCACCATCATGTTATCAATTACCCTATTGTTATTGGTCATTACCACTATCTCAATATTTACAAGGCTAATAATGTAGCACAATTATACCCAAACACATTTTGAAGCTAGAGCCAATTTTTGATTATAGAAGTGTAGCCCGAAATATAGTTTCTCTAGATTATATGCACATTATTGTACTTGAGGACTATTAGATTGATTACGTAGATGAGTTTGATGAGATAATAAGGGACAAAATTAGGTTAAATATTCAATAAATTCATGCTTTTGATCTAGACACAATTCTTGAGGACATGGAAGATGATGGAATTTTAGCTAGTGATATTTATCATGAAATATGAGGGGATAATACCCAACTTTTAATGATTATTTTTGGTAAAAACCAAGTAACTAATATTAAAAACATAACTTCAATTGTTTTGGACATGAATTACACATGGATTCTCAAAAAAATCTATTGTTTGAAGGAATTGATAGAATAAACTACTCATGTATTCAAAAGAGGAAGGAATTAGTGCAAGGATAAAGCTACCAGGGACCCACAAAGAAGTTAAAGTTGAAAAGAAATGTCGATGACACATATTATATAGTGTAGGATAAGGATCCAATTCAATAAAATATCACCACACCTCCTTTGGTTTCTCCTACTGACACCACTACTACTTATTTCCCCATTCCCTCTTCTACTACACCTACCATATATCCATCAGTACTTATGCCACTTCCAAAGTCTCATAACATTAAGCCATCCAAAAAATCCATTTAGGAGGAAATTGATGTTTTCCCTCCTCCTCCATATTCTCCACCTACTTTCCCACATCCACCTCCTTTAAAATAGAAATCCACCATTGAAAATGAGCCAAAAAAAGGTAACTATTGAAAAGGTAACCCCATCTTAGGAAGCACTATAGGAAAAGCAAAAAGAAGCAATTGAACCTGAGAAGGAAGCCATGAAAGAGGTAGTAGTTGAAAAAGTAAAGAAAGTTGAGATAATGAAATAAGTTAAACATAAGAGGGAGGTAATAGAGGTAGTAAAAGAGAAATAATCTGAGGAATAAAAAGAGGTAGAGATAGTTACAAAGAAAGTAACAGACAAAATAAAAGAAAAAGAAGCTGAAAGAGAAAAACAAGTTGATAAGGAGAAAGAAGTATAAATTGAGAAGCATGTTGAGAAAGAGATAGAGAAAGAGATAAAAAAAGTGACAAAACTCAAGGAGTTACTTCTCAAGAGCTAGTGGTGAGGAATAACTAATAGAAAATGGTGATTCATATAGATACTTCTACTAGTATAGATTTTTGATATTGGTTGGCAATGTAGACAAACCCAGAATCTAAATAAGTAATAAATTTTGAAGAGATAGAATTTTAATTGTTAAAAACTCTTGACAAGAAAGGAAAAAATCCTAGGTCTACTAAGGTAAATTCAAATTTGATAATTGAGCCTATAGGGTAGAAGTTTGCAGAGGTATCAGTTGCTCTATAGGGCATGAGAAAAGGAAAAGTCACTAAAGGTGACTTAACAATTTCAAAAATACCCCTTCAAGAACTTAACATGGAAGGCTTAAAGAAAGATACCTAAACCTTGATTAACACTCTATTTTATAATATTGATGAGAAGGTTTCTAAGGCCAAGTTGAAGGAAGAAAATGCCCAGTTATGTGAAATAATAGCCAAATTTTTTGGGTCTATTCCACAATAATATATTATTTTAGGAGATTCAATTAGCCATCAAGTAATAATTGAGGTGGAAAAAACTAGAGATAAATATAACACCATTGATAAATGTATGGAGAAGATGAATCAAAGTGTTTAGAAGATCTTCCATATAGTCCTAGGTATTCATGTTGATATTGTAAATAAATTAGCTGAGATTAAGGTACTAATGAAGGAAATTGAGAATGAGAATGGAATTTTCAAGTTGCAACAAGAGAGTCTAAAAACAATAAGTACTTTGAGTAAAAAAAAATTAATTTAAGAGAATATTGTTCTTGAAGGATCTGTAAATAAAATATAACAATAAGAGTATCTCTTATATTTTTGCATGCATATTATTGAAGTAATGTGTGAAGAAATGAAGACTTTGGAAGAAGAAGCTTGTAATGAAAAGGTGCATCTAGAAGATTATTTATTCGGTCTTACTAACATTTGGTTTGATAACTTTCCAAGGACATCCGATCAATTATATGAATAGTTCAATAAAATAATGGAAAAGGCTATAACTCCTTTCACAGCTAGATCTATAAAGGAGTTAATCAAATATCAACATGAAATCAAGATAATTGAACCAAAACTTGAAAAGATGAAAGGTCATAGTAGGAGTTTAGAAAGAGAGATGCTAAGATTTGAGATGGAAAGGCAATCACTTTCTAAATTTGATGATACAACAGTATAGTTGATGATGTCTCAACATATCAAATATAGAGAACTAGATTTTGAAGTTCATTTCTAGGTTGTACAAGAGTGCAAAGAGTGGGACACCTTATTATCTAACACTGTAGTCCTTTTCTAGCACTATTTTATAGGTGGTCTGAGCTTTTTAGGCTCTGTTTGGCAGGCCTATGTTACCTTGTTATTGAAATATCAAAGCCTAAAATCATATGGAGCTTGTTTTGTATCTATTTTTAATCTTCAAAGCCCTAGGAGATCTTTGTTCTTGAACTTGAGTGGAAATTTCTTAAAATATAGAGAAGGGGTTAGTGTGTAAAGGATACATTGGATGCACTTTATAGCCCATGTGTAGGCACATTGCCTACATACTAATACTCAGAGGAGAGATCAAGCTAATGTAGTTATCCCATTGAGGTGCTTGGTTCAATTATGTATGATAAATGTAAATAGATGAAAAAATAGATGTTATTCAGATGGCTAGGGATAGGTGCAAAGCTTTGAATACACTTGAAATGATCTTGAAAGTTTGTAGCAATGAATAGGGAAGAGTGCTTAAGTGTACTTGCTTGTATTCTTGTTCCTCTCTTATAAATGAGTGTCAGCCCTTCTAAATGGACTTTGAATGGTTATTTATAATGAAATTAATGATCATGGGTTAAATTAATTCTCATTAGGATAACAAGGAAAAGGATCCAAAAGAATTTGACTGTTAAGACCAAAAATGAACTTGGACAATAATGCCAAAATCAAGACACCCTAGGTTTTAGTGCTCCTATCCATGTTGGGCATTGTTGTCTAAAGGGAATGAGGCTTGGGGGGATGGATCTGGGCCTGAATGAGTTACTTATGGATGAAAGGATTAAGTCTAGAAGACTAGGTATGATTGAGAATCAATGAAAGAGTAGCATAGAAGGGTTGTGTGAGTAAGAAAGAAGACCTATGGATTGGGTGTCATCAGCCATGCTTAAGTAATCCAATTTCACATTTTATATGACTACATTTTTACCCATTTATTCTATTAATGGAACAAATCAAAATACTAGGATAAAAGAAAGTAAAAAGCATACCTGAACTTAGCTATAATGGAAAATCTCGTGAAGGTATGTAATGTTGGATGTGCATAGAGAGTGCATGTTATGAATTGTGAATCTATAATGAAAACATAAAAGTAGATCAGTTCTTACTAGATACACTATATCTAAAATAAGAATGTACAAAACTTGAGTAAGAAGAAGAGAATGGAATGAATATACCTCATTAGTTATGCAAACTAATGCAAAACCTTTTGTGATGCTAGATTGTGCTAGATGATGTTAGGTATGTGTTGAATGAAGAGTAATATCACGAATGAAGTTGAGTGATAAATTATCTAGAAGGTGGCTCAAGAATTCAAAGGCTAGACTTTTGGATTCATTATCACCAATTGATTAAATATAATGAATCATGCATCTGTTAATTGATGTTTAGACTGTATGTCCAATCTATCTGAATAGGTGGCTCAAGAATACAAAGGATGGCCCTTTGGTTCCATAATTTCCAAATGAAGTGAAGCTATGAAGTGATACTGATATAGGATAGATGTCATAGAGATGGCTCATGGAATCCATTAATGTTTTGAAATATGATAGTGTGTCATGGATAGCCTAAATTTATGATGGAAACTAATGCCATTCTTGGCCATTTCAAAAGATATAGATTAGGCTTCTATGAAATTCACTCCAAAACTCATGTACTAAGCTTATATGAAATCCAACTCAAAAACTCAGGTACTCATAAAGTTAAAATTATATGAAATTTCAACTTGAAAGTGATGTCAACCACTTGTAGATGGACTAAGACACATAACTATTGAGAATGCCTGAAAAATAAACTAAACTTAGAAATAAAAGAAGACCAATGTGACACATACATTTCCCCTAATCACTGGCATCTAGAACATGGATTATGATTTGGAAGTTATGTCAACTATCTAATCTAAAACTAAAATTGAGAACCATCATGCCAGACATGATAACCCCTATATCTAGATTCTCTGAGAAAACTGTACTGAACTACTTATTTTAACTGATCTAGATGTGTAGAAACTATATTTAAACTAAACCTTTTGCCTATTTTAAGAAAACCCAAGTGTTTTTTTCTTGGAAAATAGATCCAAAATTAGGACACCCTTATATTTTTCACTAATATCTATTTATGTCACTACTACCCTATGCTAAAACTAGTTGTTGATATAGAATTATCACTATTTTTTTCTCTATTTTGACTATTTTAACCTCTAGATTCTAAACTGGGTGATCTAAATGTTGTTGTTATGATTTCTAGGAGCTTTGATCTCTATGACAAAACCCATATTTGTTTCCCCCTATTCTAAGGGTAGGAATGATGAACCTATAATGATTTCCCTTAGAAGAAAGACTCTTGTAAGTGTATTATGATGTATAGATACATGATATAGAACTGAAATTTGACAAGATATTTCTAGATATAACAACTTTTATATTGATAGATTATTAGATCAATAGGGGTATACCTAGATAGATATAAAAATTTAAAATCATGTACAAATTACTGATAAAAAAATAGAAATGTTAGATGTTAGTGTTTAGTTTGAGGGATAGATCATGACATCCATCATGGCATCCAAGAAAGCAAGGGAAATGCATGATGTGGATTATGATATTACACACATTGACAAGAAAACAAACAATCAAGAAAACAAGAAATAAGCAAGAAGTATGTTGAGATGGCCAAGGGGCCATGCAAATAAGGGACATGGGAACATGTCATGCAAACTAGAAAGTAGACATATAAGTCATGTTCAAATGCCACATACACATACAATATAAACAATAGAGATTAACACAAGGGCCATAGGTACATAAAAGAGTACAATTAAGGGACATTGGCAAATGTCCAAAGGTATGCACAAATGAATAGAAGTAAAAGACATTGGAAAATGTCCTAAGGCACACACAAGAGACAAATAGGAATTAAAAATGCAATCTAAAAAGATACACTAAGAAAGAAGGGAAAGCATGTAATAACTGGAAAGATAGAATCATATTTAACTAATCAAAGTAAAATTGAAAGTATGCAAGATATGTTAGTACAAGACTAGGTATATGTTAAGAGATACACAAGTACTAGATACTAGTGAAATATTGATAAAGTAATTTGTGTAATATGGTAAGTATTGTAGATCAACATAATAACTCAGAGTGTGTAGTGTAAATTTGGCATAACCTATATGGTGTAGTCATATAGAATATTCCCCTAGTGGGTATGTATATCGATGAGTGTCTTGACTGTAGTAGGAATTCCCCCTTAATGGGTAGATTGAAGCAATCAAGTAGCTGGATGTCACCGCACACACTCAAAAGAGATCAAGTGAAGCATGGTAATGTAAAAATTGACATACAATATCATGAAATATAAAATATAAGTCCTAGCATGATAATAGTAATGTAAATCATGGATGATGCATACAAGAAAAAAAATTAGGGTATTTTTTACATATTTGAATGTTTTTATATAGTTTTGAAATAAGCTATGTACATGAGAAATTGGGAAGAAATGATATTAACTAATTACTCTCATGGGAGACTCCCTATCATGGTGTCCTATATCATGGTGGCTCATTTTAAACCAATCATAATGTGTTGCTACATGAAATAGGTCCTACAAAACTCATTCATATTGAATATTTCACTAAATTAGTATTCTATGATGTCTATGTGTATGGAACTATACTGCTTATGCCATAGACTACACTACTATATGTAGACTAAGCTTATTGTACTAGTCTCCAAATATCTTTAGTATGTGGGATAGGAGATCTCCTATGAGGCTCTATCTGATAAACCACATTACTCTCATGATGAGTAATCAATGATTCCTATGAAGGAATGCCATAGGAGGACTCAATCATGGAGGAATGAGGTCTATGGTTCCATGATGGAGGAGATCTTGGTTCACTCTATGGGAATGCTATGATGCCATTATCAATATATCTATTAATTCAATTCTTGTGTCCATTATAATCATTATCTTTGTGTCCATATATACGATGGAAATTACAGAAGTGTTGATGTAGCTACCAAAGCCTAGAAGTTTTAAGTCTGGAAGGCTAGGGATGATTAGGAATCAGTGAAACAATATCCTAGAAGTGTTATGTGAATAAGAAAGAGGACCTATGGATTGTGTGTCATGATCCATTCTTAAGTCATCTAGTTTCACATTTTATATGACTACATAGACTTACTTGTTAAGGTATATTACTTTATAAAATTGTAAGACCTGAATAACATGGCTAAATACCATTACTTCAAGTCATTTTTTAAGAGAAAATTACTTAAGTGAATGCATCTAGGAAATTAATGTAGTTATGTTCAATCCAAATAGTAAGACCAAGAGGCATTACATGTCACTACTTATTTCATGTCATAAGGGAAGAATTTTAGGAGGATGCCTCTCAATGGTTCCCATTTTTAGCATTACACATGGGTTTTGAAGGAGTTATTTCCAATTTATCTTGGTCTTATAAAATTGTATAAGGGTAGGCCTACATACCTATGATAATGGTAATTTTTGCATAGCAATTGTAACTAAAGCAAGATAATTTAAGCAATCTAAAACTTGGTGTTTAAATTTTTGAGTCTTTCTTTGTGTGAAATTAGTTCAAAGTGAATGAGAAAGAAGTTGTTTTCTATGGAACTTTGCATCTCAAGAGATCATTTGGTTGATTTGTAAATATTAAAATCATAAATTTTGTGTTATCTTTAATATAAATGTGAATTATAGTCTTTCTTAATCATTTTTAGAAAATATTATCATCTCTTGAATGTTTATTTACTTGTATGAATTCAATAAGATCTGTAATACTACTTATTATCAAGTACAAATTCTCTATTCTCACATGTTCTAGTTTTACACTCCTTATTTCCAAAAGTTTCAATACACATTCTTTTAAATAATTGCTTACTTTCTACAAAATCACCTAGTTATGGTTCATGAACTCTGTGATTAAAGTAATACACTAGAAATAAGTCAACTTACACATAATATGTATAATTTGTGAATAATTGAGAGTAATAGATAATTAGATGTAAGTAGACATAAGCACATGGGAGATTCACCATTAAATTAAGGGGATTTAATCCCATGAATTCCTAAGTATTTTTGTTATCATAAAAAATATCTAACCAATAGTTTCTAGTGAATCTATTGAGGAACAAAGAACTAAACTCTTAGAATCCAAAAATAGATTACTCCACGTCGAGATATATATAGTTAACAATTAGTTTTATAAAATTTGAATTCTTTTTCTAACCATTCTTCTTAAGTGCTACATGAAAAGTAAGCTATGTACCTCAGAGTAAAGTGCATCCTTACTAAGGGTAACTCAACTTTTAGAAAATAAACACATCCCTTTATATTGGATTTATGCATGCAACTTTTGTTCAATGCCTTCTTTATCTTGAACTCACTACATGTCAATTAATTGGTGCCTAATTCTTTGTATATAAACTAAATTACTTGAGTAATCCTCAAAAGAACTTTTGTGCTCCAAACTATCTAATTGACCTTTTACCAGTGCAAGGAGAGCTGAAGGTTAAATAAATGATTTGTTTGAATTGTAAGAGTATTTCAATTTCAGCTTTCTTGTTCAAGCTAGAACATGAAGATCTAGTCTTTCACCTATAAGACAATCACAAAATCTTATGAATTTGCTACAAAATAATTCTTCCAAAATAATTAAATCATTAAATCCTCAATCTCAACAACTTGCCAAAGGGGTAAAGAAAGAAATTTCCAAAGTTTATAGGTGATGGAAAAAATATAGATTATCAATTGGTTTAATTATTTTTAGTCTATGTATTAATTAGCATTGAACATGAATATGTCTCTATTAGAATCTGCATTGAGACCTTAAGACCTTGCATAACCTAGCTACAAAATGGTTTTACCATTAGCTCCTTACACTATAATTAATTGGGATACCATGCATGTGTAGTTTGAAAAGAGATTTAAAGCTATAGAATATTCACATATATTGCTTACATAATTGACTCAGCTCAAGAAGGAACCACATGAACATATGTGATATTTCATTTCCAAGTTTAATAGATTACTTTAAAATTTTCTTCAAATTGGCCTACCCACTAGAGATAATTAGAAATAATTATTCATCAATACCTAATTACCTAAATTTGGTTATCATATGCGTAAATCACATTTGGTTTATTTAAAAATAGCTCAAAATATTTTTATAGAGGTTGAATATGACTTGATAATGGCTACAAAGATAAAGAAAACAACTTCTAAAGGTGATTAATCTGCATTAAGCACATCTCAAACTATTGATACCTTGTTACAAAAGTTTTCTAATGAATTGATTCAAGTGAAAACAAAAATTGCTTAAGGTAATCATGCTACTCCTACTAGGAATTCACCTTCACTAAATTTTAATAATCAAAATAGGAACCACAATTATCATCCTACATAAAGATTGTCAATTGAAAATGCTCCCAAAAATCACCTTGAGATGAATGAAGAAGATCAGATGACTAATGATACACATCAAATCCTTGGTAATGAAGATGAATTTGTAGATCTTGTTGGTGACTCTAATATAAGATATCTTGAATATAAATAAAAAAAGTGACTATGAATAAGCATTTATATAAGATCAGAGTCACTCTTTTACAATGTTTACAAGGTCACATACTCAACAAGATAGTGAAAAGTCCTCCAAGGAGAAAAAAATAGAAAAGAGGCTATAGATTAGATGTAAGCATTATTAAAAGAGGTATTCCTCTACCTTATTATTTATCTCCAAAAGATAGGTATGTATCTTCTTCTCAAACTCATAAGCCATTAACTCATACTACTAAAGTTAATCATTCTCTCTCAGCATCTATCCATTCTTTTGACATAATTGATCACATAAAGAAAATAAAAATTCAAATGTTAGAGGGAGAATCCCTGATGTCTTACCCAAATCAACTGAATAGACTAGTCAAATATGTTCAAAGTAAAGGGCCAAAAAATTCAACCAATACCTCTAAGGGTATGTTGCCTACTCACAAATAGTTTCCTTCCTAGAACAATGTTGTAGCTACTTCTCTCACATTTACTTCCACATCTGAAAAGATAGATCCATTCTACGTATTTCTCTTGATTAATGGGTTTAAGCTAAGAAACTATATCTAACACTCTGGAACCTCAGATAACATTATGCTAGTCAAAGTAGCTAATAACATTGGCCTCACTTTGACTAAAATAGTGGGAACATGTTATTGAATGGAAATACAAGTTCTTGTTATTGGAAAGTTCAAATATGCTCAATATATCTTTGTATATTTCCTACATAAAAAATTCAAAATGATAATCCATGTAGCAGATATTCTTATTTCTTATGGAATGTTGCTAAGCAAAAATTCTACAAAGATTTGGGTGGAGAAGTCAAGATATATTGGTCATGTGCTCACATTTCAATCAAAGAGGTAAATCAAAAACATGAGCTTGAAAAGAAGTCCAAGTACATGGTTTCTATGTCTAATGATTTAAGGTCACATATTATTTTTGAAGAATCAAATCATGGAGTTTACTACCTCAAATTGGGTAAGGAGGTAGAAGAACTAGAGGATGTAGAAGAAGAAGAAGATAACATATGGATGCTAGAGTTTGATGTAAATTGTAGTTTTATTAGCTTAGGTGTAGGGGTAGTATTGATATCCCCTGATGATAAAGTATTCCCTTGCTCTTACAAACTCATGTTTGAAAACACCAACAACATAGCAGGGTATGAGGCACTCTTATTGGGACTTTAACATGCAAAAGAAAAATGAGTAAGACTCTAAAACACATCGGGTGGTGTTGAGTTGATAGTGATAAAAATTGATGGATAGTACGAGGTAAATAAAGATAAGTTGTGGCATTAACAAGACCGAGTCCTTTAGTGTAACACTTGACTTTGCATCTTTCTCAATCAACTCAATTCCTTGAGTTCATAACTCCAAAACTAATTCACTTGCTATTACTGCATCTCTACATAGGATAGAGTAATAGCCAACCCTTTTCTAAAAAGGTAACTATAATGTAGAGATGGTCTCCAATCCAAAGTTCTAAAACAATGTTGATTACTGGAAAGTTTTCAATGATGACAAAGAAATAGTTGGATTTCTTGGGCAACAAGATAACCTAGAAAAGCTGTACTTTGAAGGGAGTAGTTCATTTTCAAACTAAATGACAATTGGTTTCATTTATCCTAATACTAATAATATTCAAGATATAATTCAATGAAAAGTAAATAAAATTACTAAAGGGTTAGTCTATTTAGAATAATTATTTGATAAGCATGATCAATTTCTAAAAAAAAAGAAACAATATGGTGATAGTTGCTCTCCATAAGTACAAAAAAATAATATAGGTAGTGAAGAAGAGCCTAAGATGGTCGACATTGTAAAATGTTTTTCTAAATAATAAAAGGAAACATTCATCAAGCTTCTCACAAGGTACATTTATGTTTTTGCATAGTCCTACAAAGACCTAAAGTCCTAGCGAGATGAGGTGCAACACTATATTCCACTTTAGCCAAAAGTAAAGACCTTTAAGAAAAATTTACGTCATCATAATCTGACTATCTCTAGTACTATTTATGTTGAGATAAAAAATCTCCTTGATGTAAATATTGTCTATCCTATCCACCATTCATAATGGTTAGCAAATATTATTCAAGTGAGAAAGAAAAATAGACAAATATGGTTATATGTTGACTTCCACAATCTAAATCAAACCTCTCTAAAACAAAATTACCCATTGCCCATTATGGATCACTCCTTGCAAGTAGTTATAGATTCATAGATTTTTTCCATGTTGGATAGATTTTTAATATACAATCAAATAAAAGTGACTTAAAAAGATCAATACAAAACAAATATTACAATGCCATGGGGGATGTTTGCTTATTAGAAGATGATGTTTGGGCTTATTAATGTTAGATATACTTTTCATCGAGCAATGGATCTAGAATTTTCTCATCTAAAGAATAAGATTATTGTGGTACACCTTGATGAATTGATAGTCTTATCGAAAAAGAGAGGTAATGACCTAGCCGATCTAGAAGAAGTACTCATCCATTTTAGGAGACATGGGATTTCTTTAAATCCTAAGAAATCAATATTTGTTGTGATTCAAGGAAAAATTCTTGGTCACAAAGTCTCAAAATAAGGAACAAATATTTATCTATAATAAGGAAAGTCTATTTATATTTTACTTATGCCTACATCTAAAAAAGGAGTGCATTTATTCTTTGGTAAGGTCAATTTCCTTAGAAGATTCATTCTTTATTTTGTTGAGTTGACTCACCACATCTCTAATAAGAGGTAAGACTTCAAATGAAATGTTGAAGGTAGGTTAGCATTTGAAATAATTAAAGTAGATATATCTAAAGCTCTAGTGTTGTTTTCGCCATATTTCATTAGAGATTTCATTCTTTATTGGTACTCTTTTGAACATACCATGTCAGCTATATTTATTTAGAAGAACAATAAAGAAATTGATTCCCCTATAGCTTTCATGAGTGATCCATTTAGAAAATATGGACTGAAGTATTCACAAATGGAGAAACATCCCTATTCTATGGTCAAATCAAACAAAGTTTTTAGGTACTACATTTTGTCTTCACATATTAGAGTCTATCTACCTGACACTATAGTTAAATCAATTCTAACATAGAAAGAACTAGGATTACTAAGACACACTTGGATAGATATGGTGAAATATTTTATCTTCATATAAAACTAATGAAGTTAGTAAGAGGAAGATGCTTATGACAGTTGATGACAAAAAGAAGACTTGATGACATAAATATGATGACACCTTCTCTCCAAGCTAAATCAGATGGATATTTGCCTATGGTACTCTTTTTTAATCTTGTGTATGACTGGTATATCAATAATTCCTACTTATTGACTTATGGAGAATGTCTAACTGATCTGACATGTAAGGAGAAGCATAATATCAAGCTAAAGTGAAAATATTTTGTCCTTTGGGATATTTGTTAATACAAAATCAAGGAATTGATGGTGTTTTCCTTCACTATGTGGATAAAGAGAAACAAACAAGACTATTGGAGAAGATTCTTGACAAAGCATGTGGAGGACATTTCTGAGTACAAGTCACAACATGAAAAATCTTAAGAGTAAGGTACTTTTGGCCTACCCTTTTCCAAGATACTTATGATTGGGTTTGTAAGTGTCAAGTATGTTAGCACTTTGTGCGACATGTAAATTTGCTAGTTATTCCATTAAAAATAGTTGTAACAAGTGAGACATTCCAACAATGGGTCATGGATATTATTTTCATGGTAAATCCTTCTTCAAGTGATGGACATTGTTATGTTTTGATTGAAATTGATTACTTCAACAAATGGGTAGAATCCATTCCTATTAAGCATGCCACTTGTGAAGTTTTATGTGATTTCATCAAAGAGAACATTGTAGTAATGTTTGGTGTCCCACACAAGATAGCAAAAAATAATGCAACCATCTTTTCCATAATAGAACTAACTAATTTTTGTTACTCATATGGAATAGACTTGGTTCATTCTTAAAATCACTATCCTCAGGGAAATGATCAAGCTAAATCAAGTAATAAGAACATGATGACCATCATGATTAATTTGGTGGATAATAATCAAATAAACTAGCACAACAACCTATTTGATGCACTATGGGTGAATAAGATCACCCCAAAGAAAGCCATAGGTATGTCTACTATTTATTTTGTATATGGAAAAAATGCTAAGATACCAATCACCATAAAGTTTATTGCTTTGTAATTGTCCAAAACTATTGAAGATGCAACTTATTAAGATTAACTAGATAATAGGATCATGTTCCTCACTAAGCTATAAGAGATTCATGTTCAAGTTGTTGATCTACTAACTAACCACTAGATGGAAGTAAAAAAGAGATTTAATAATAAATACAAGGTAGATAGTCTGAATTCAGTCACTTAGTCTTCCTGTGGGATAAACAAAAAGAACATAAAATTAAAAATGGCAAGTTTGACTTCCTATGGAAAGAGACTTTTACTATAAATAGCATTACTATAAGGGATAGATTCATCCTAGCCTATTAGGATGAAATTGAATTGCCACTACCATTCAATGGGTAACACTTGAAGCTCTATAAGAATTAAGCAACAGGGTAACACCTGTTTGTACATAAATAAAGTTCTCAGTCTTTGTTTTATTTGGTTGTTTTTGCTTTTCTACTTGTTCTGTAGTTTTTGTGATTAAGGTTTTGCAAAGACTCTATACCCAACAAACAAGATTCAAAACTAGAGATATTAGGATATCATCCATGTTTACTTCTTATTGATATAAATAAAGATGTCCCTAGTCAGAGGTAGTTCGTGTCCCCAAAATTTCAAACATAAAAATTTTGGGCTACCACTTATTTAAAAATTAAAATTATGTCTTATATGAGTCAATTATCCTTATTCAAATAGTTCCCTGAATAAAGTCTTAGTCTTTAGAAGTTATTGTTTCTAATTTATTTCTTTTTCCAAGTACTTTAGATTGCTTTAGAAGTTTGAAAACATTTTCCAATGGCCATCACTAAAAATCCCATTTACTCATCGTTCCAATAAAATCAAAAAGCTGCGTGCTTGGGTTCATTTCAATACAACTCAATCTTTCCAAGCTACTTAAATTACTACACAAGAAGTAAAGTAATCCTAAAAGTTTGAGTTGCACTATCTAGTTTAAACTAGAATTACCAAATAGCTTTAATTCACATCAAATGCTAAGTAAAGTAGTCCCATAAACTTGTCAAACATTACACAAAGAAAAACTAGGTTTTCAAAGTAACATTACTCATCCAAAGCTATAAGTAAAAGTAATGGGGGTTCCTAAACCCAAAGTGCTCACAAGTGGACACCAACTCAGGATGGTGAAGATGCTTAACTCCCAAAAGAAAAATTCAGAAAAGTAGTGCAAGAAACCCAATAAAAGCTAGAGGCTTATGTGGCTCCTTCACACGTGTCCACTACATGTCATTCAATGCATGTGTAACTATAAATATCAATCAATTCCACCTCATTTCCCACATATCATTCAATTTTTATGACTAAGATATTACACTTACAAACCTTGAGCTATGATATTCAACCTTTTGGAGTGATTTTTGACTCAACTCTTAGAGACCCATTTATGTTTGAGGTGTGCAGATCTAGATCCTTTATTTTTATGCCTTTATCTTGTTTTTTTCTTCTCATCTTTCTTTATTAATATTTCATTCATCACCATTAAGTTTTTACTATCTATGTTCATTTTGGTTAGTTTTGTATGCCTGAAGTATTGTTGTGAAAACCTTATAAGAATTCTTAAAACACCAAGTTTGTGGAAAACCCCTCAAAATGTTGTAAAGATCAAACTCTAGATTAAAAACCTAAATTTTGAATCTAGACAAGAAAGCCAGACTTTACATTACTTGTTACTCATCCGGAGTCATGATCCCAAGTTACTAATCACAAGAAACATGAGACTCTTTGCATGCCTTAAAAACATGGCTTTTCTTGAACTAATTACTTGCTTTGTCTGATGACTGCTCATTAATTCTAATTCTATGGCTTTTTCAACCCAAGTTTCTTGGATTAGTAAATCCAAAGTTTAGAACCTTAAAAAACTCATAGAAATACCAAAGTTGAACTCAAAATTGTGATTGCTCATTACTTCTACCTTAGGCTTCTAATCCTAAGTTACTTACCTGAATAAACCCAAAGTAGCTATCTTATAAAAACATAGACTCCTCATGACTCACTACTTACCTATATTCTTAAATGATTATGACCTGTAAATCATTTAGACTAACCCATGATTATGATACCCTATTGCTTACTATGAGTTACTTGGGTTTTTTTCAAGAATTTCTACTACTTGAAACCTAAAATCATGATTAGAGGTACTATTTGAAACAACAAGTTGACTCTTTTATTCAAAACTTGTTGGGGTAGGTACTAAGTGTTCAAAAAAACTCATATAGTTCTTTTAAAATTATTCAAAACTAATGTTAGGATTAGAAGGATACAAATGATCTGAAGGAGAAACAACTGAAGTAGAAGTGAAAGAAACACAAATTGAAGAAGTCCCTGAGTTAACACTTGAAAATATCCCAGAGAAAAGTATGAAGGGCAAAACTAAAGATGAACGAGCCAAATCTCAAGAGAAAAAGATGAAGTATGAGTATAAAGGGTATCCTATTGAATCATGTATCACTTTCAAATTAAATGAAATAAGTGATACAAAAATGGGACATGTATCCATGACTAAGTTGGTAGATAGATCTAAGGCTATAGTAAAGACTCCAATCATGCAAGAAAAGACTAATAGCGAGATTATACAAGTTACAACTTTCCCAAGATCAGATCAAATTTTTGAATTTGTCATAGCATGTGCTAAGTATTGTGACTCCCTTACTAGGACTATTAGAGATTCTACTAGTAATGTGGTAATAAGATTAGATGTTTAATATATTAACTACTATCTGAAGATCCCAACATCATTCAAAGTGATTTATATTATGATACACAAAGCTAAGAGATAATGGGAGACTAAGCTAGTACACTACATTAAGATACTGAACATAAACTACCTAAAGAAAGTGAAACAAACTTTGAGATTTCCAAGGTAGATAGTAAGAACAGACTTGGTTCAAGAAGTAGATGACATTACTCAACTATTATGTAGAATTAATGGTGAAAAGAATGCCAAGTATTTCTTGACCTAGATGTATGCATACATCAAAACTATTTATGTCACTAAGAGCTCTACCATGATTGAATGGGTGAGGATGATAGGTGATAACATGGACCAACAGTTAAACAATGTATTAAGAAAATTTGATTTCAATATGACCTCATATCTGGTATATGAAACATCATCAACTAGAGTCTTTTCAAGGCTAAATATAAAAGGCACACTGGAAATAGTGCCAATATATGAGTATTATCCTCAATTGGTCCTTTATAAGTACTAAAAGTATTATAAGAGAGTGAATGATGGATTATTATAAGAAATTATTTGAAAATTAAATGTAGCTTTGAATCACAAGAGAGTATTTGATGCAACATGAGATGCAATTTCATAGTCTGGATGCATTTTGATTTAGTTCCCTAATTTCACATATACCAGAGTTGGGAGTTTCTTAAGATCACTAGCCAAGTTACCTAGGTATCCCATTGATAAGTGGATCCTCATGGACTTATGTAGGTATCTTGTTGAATTACATGATTTACAGTGAAAAGCTCAACATCTTAATGTCAATTTTTGTATTGTTATTGTTCATTACCACTATCCCATTATTTACAAGGCTAAGAATGTGCAAAAGGAGATGTATCACAATTATACCCAAAAACATTTTGAAGCTAGAGATAATTTTGATTGCAAACATTTAGCCCAAAATATATTTTCTCTAGAATATATGCACATTCCTGCACTTGAAGACTATTGGATTGATTAAAGAGATGAGTTTAATGTGAGAAAAAGGAACAACAATAAGTTAATTGTTGAAAAATACATTCTTTTAATCTAACCAAAATTACTGAGGACGTGTAATATGATGAAATTATAACCAATGATGCTTATCATGCAATAAGAGGGGATAATGCTCCACTTCAAGTGATTGTTTTTGGTAAAAACCAAGCAAAGACTATTACAGACAAAACATCAAATGTTTTGGCCATGACTTCCACATGGTTTCTCAATAAAGGATACTATATGAAGGAATTGATGAGATAAACTACTCATATAAGTCAAAAGAGGAAGGAAATAGTGCAAGGAGAAAGCAACCAATAACCCACAAGGAAGTTAAAGTTGAAAAGAAATGTTGATGACACATATTTTGTAGTGAAGGATAAGTATCCAATTGAATCTGCTATCACCACACCTCCTTTGGTTTCTCCTACTAATACAACTACTACTTCTTTTCCCAATCCCTCTTCTACTACAACTACCATAGATCCATTAGTACATATGACATCTCCAAAATCTCTTGGCATCAACCCCTCCATGAAATCCATTGAAGAGAAAATTGATGTTCCACCTCCTCCTCCATCCTCTCCACCTACTTACCCACCTCCACCTCCTTCAAAAACAAATACACAATTGAAAATGAGTAAGAAAAAGTATTTGTTGAAAAGGTAACCCCACATCCGGAAGCACTATATGAAAATAAAAGAGAAAACATTGAACCTAAGAAGGAAGTCATGAAAGAGGTAGTGGTTGAAAAAGTAAAGGAAGTTGAGACAATGAAAGAAGTTGAACCGAAGAAGGAGGTAGTAGAGTCAATAAAAGAGAAAGAATCTGAGGAAGAAAAAGAGGTAGAGGTAGTTACAGAGAAACCAGTAGAGAAAATAAAGGAAAAGGAAGCTACAAGAGAAAAGTAAATTGATAGGGATAAAGAAGTATAAATTAATAAGCAAGTTGAGAAATATCTAGAGAAAGAGATCAAGAAAGTGATATAAACCCAAGAATTTCCTTCTCAAGAGCTAGTGGTGAGGAATAATACACAACAAATGGTGATTCATATAGATACTTCCACTAGTACAAATTTATCATCTTGGTTGGCAATGTAGACAACATCAAAATCTAAAGAAGTAATAAATCTTGAATTATATTTCCAATTGTTGAAAATAATTGAAAATAAAGGAAAGAAGCTTAATTATGATAAGGTAACTTCAAAATTGATAATTGAGCCTACAAGGCCAAAGTTTGTAGAGGTATCAGTTCCACCACAGGGCATGAGCAAAGGAGAAGTCATTGAAGGTTACTTAACAATTTGAAAGATATACCTTGGATAAATTACAAAGGAAGGATTCAAGTAGGATACCCAGACCTTGATTAACACTCTCTTTAAGAAGATTGATGAGGAGAATGCTACTAAGGTCAAGTTGAAGGAACAAAATTCCTAGTTATGTGAAATAATAGCCAAAGTTGCCAGGTTTATTTCAAAGCAATCTATTATTTTAGGAGATTTAATTAGCCAACAATTAATAATTGAGGTGGAGTAAACTAAATATAAAGCTAAGGTCGTTGATAAATGGATGGATAAGATGCATCAAACTACTCAAAAGATCTTCCTTGTATTCCAAGGTATTCATGATGATATTATAAATACATTAGCTGAGATAAAGGTAGTAATGAAGGAAATTAACAATGAGAATGAAATTTTTAAGTTACAACAAGAGAGTGTGCAAACAATAAGTACTTTGAGTGAAAATGTTCTTATTGAAGAGAATATTGTTCTTGAAGGATCTATAAATAAATTAAAACAAGAAGACTATCTCCTATCTTTTTACATGCGTATTCTTGAAGTAATATGTGAATAAATGAAGACTTTGGAAGAAGAATATCTCAATGAAAAGGTGAATTTAGAAGAATGTCTCTTTGGTCTTACTAACATTTGGTCTGATAAAATTCTAAGGGTGTCTGAGTAGTTATATGAGTAGTTTAGGTAAATAATTTAAAAGGCTACAACTCATTTCATAGATAAATATATAAAGGAGTTAATCAAATAGCAACCTGAAATCAAGAGACTTGAACCAAAACTTGAAAATATGAAAGCTCATTACAGGAGGTTGGAAAGAAAGATTCTAATATTTGAGATAAAAATGCAATCACTTTCTAAACTAGATGATGCAATAATATAGTTGATGATGTCTTAGCATATCAAATACAAAGAGAAGTGTAGATCTAAAGTCCATGATGTGGAATAATTGTTGTTACTCCTCCTTCTAGTAATTTCTTCTTTCTTCTTTCCATTTTCTTTCATTCTATTTGTAAAGTAACTTTTTTATAAGTAATTACTTTTAAGTAAATATGTTTAGTACAATTAGTTTTTAAGGTATATTACTTTGTAAAATTGTAAGACTCGAGTAACTAGTCTAAATGCCATTACTCAAAATCATTTTATAAGAAAAAAATTATTATGTGAATGCTACTAGGCACATAAAGTAGTTGTGTTCAATCCAAACAGTAAGACCAAGAGGTGCTACATTTCACTAGTAATTACATGCCATAGGGGAGATATTCTAGGAAGATACCTATCAATAGTTTCTAGTTTTATTGCAACAAATGGGTTCTGAAGGAGTTCTTCCAATTTATGTTGGTCTTCTAAAATTATATATATATATATATATATATATATATATATATATATATATATATATATATATATATATATATAGGCCTACGTGCCTAGGACAATTGTAATTTTTTCATATTAATTGTAACTGAAGTAAGAAAATTTAAGCATTTTAATACTTTGTGTTTAGACTTTTGTGTTTTTCCTTGTATGAAACTAGTTCAAAGTGAATGAGAAAGAAGTTGTTTTATATGTAACTTTGCATATCAAGAGAGAATTTGGTGGATTTTTGAAGATTAAAATGGTAAAATTTGTGTTATGTTTAATTTAAATGTGAATTCCAGTCATTTTTATAAAATATTATCATCTCTTGAATGTTTATTTGCTTGTACAAATTCAATACGATCTATAAAAATGCTTATTGTGAAGCACAACTTCTCTCTTCTCACATGTTCTAGTTTTCCACTCTTAATTTCCCAAAGTTTCTTTACATATTCTCTAAAATAATTGTGCACTTGCTACAAAATCACCTAGTTATGGTTCATGAACTCGGTGATTAAAGTAATAATCTAGAAATAAATCAATTTCCATATAATCTGTATAATTTGTGAATAACTGAGAGTAATATATAATTATAAGTAAATAGAGATAATCCCATGGGACCTTCCTCATTAAGTTAAGGGAATTTAATCCCATGACTACCTAAGTACTTTTGTTAGCCTAAAAAATATATAGCCAACAAGACACCAACTTTCCCTCATTTAGAGTGGGACAGAAAAATTAGTGGGATATTTATATGAATATCTCACAAAATTGTATGAGTTTATGGTTTTTATTAAACCCCCTCACCCATAATTTACTTCTGAGAGGCCACACATGACCATCTTAGGGTCTGAAAACACATTTTAATATTATTTTCAATTTTTTCATGTTTTTAGATATTAAATATTTTTGTACTAAGACATGAACTTCAATTTAAATTACTCGATTCATTTAATTTAGTGTTTATAATATATATGTTGATTTTTAGGCCCATCTAATTTTGCATGCAAAATTTCAAAATATATCAATTGAAAAATCACAAGAAGATAAAAGTTACTAAAAATAACAATTTTACAAAAATGACATGGGTTAGTTAGTTTAGGTTCTTTAGGTATATTTTGATATATTTAGGATTTTCAATTATGCATGTCAAAGAAAGTAATTAATTGATCTTTATTTAAGGATTTTATTGTAATATTTTATTCATTCAATGACAATTAGTAGAGAAGTTTACTTTAATGCAATTTATAAGTTTATTCCTATTCATCATTTTTAATTAGCTAGTTTGTCTTTTCATTAGAGAGTGATCTGCATCTAACAAGTGGCTTAAATACATATTACAATGTTTTTTATTTGTGTACAAGACATTGACATAATTGATTCTATGTGTTAACTTATGTTCATCCATGTTGTGAATATATTAACATTTGGAGAATTTATATTAGGTTTAAGGACATCCATAAAAACAAAATGCAAAAGGCAAGGTGATAAATAACATGGAAGTAGTGAAATATTATAAGCACTTTTTTTCTTTTCTAAAAAAATCTAGAGTTAGGACCTTACATTCATAAAATCATAAAAAGAAAAATATTATTAATTAACAATATGAAATTAATAGACTTCAAACTAAGAATGTATAAAGATAGTGATATTTACTAAGTTGATGTGGAATCTTTCATTAATCAAACATACAAGAGAAGATATTTACAAACCTCATTTTCCCATTCTTAGGGGAAATCCTCAATTGAGAATTACTATTATTCTAGTAGTCCTAGAACCATCAAACTAATTTTAGGTCATATTATTCATCAATTTTTCTCTGAATAAATCCATGTAGGGACAACCCAAGTCATTCTTAATACTTCAGCAGGAAAATGCAGAAATGAGCTCAACTAATAGTAATGTCATAACCAATTAATGTTGATACTCATTTCATCTAAAACCCCCCTATGACACTTTATTGATCTAGACATTGGACACTCTGAATAGTAATTAAATCACACATATTTATGAATTTAATTGAATGGAATATCTATGGGATAGTAAAAGGAGGATAGTAATAAAAGAACATTCCTCTAAAACTAGTCTTTTTGAAGCTTCAAAGGGACTAAGATAAAAATATTTCTCTAAATTAAAAACATCACTTCACAACTTTTTAGGTTAAAATAAAAGACTAATTTTAATATTAAAAAATAAATAAACTAAATTCTTGATAATAATGCTTGAGAGTTCACAATGTCTTTTAAAGTAAAGCATGCAACCATGAAAAACATTCTAACCATTCATATTAGAATTTACTATTGATAAGTTAAAGCTTGAAGATATTCCCACATTATTCTAGTGCTATCAAATCAAAAACATATGCTAAAAATGATAAAAGTAACATACTACATTTTACTTAAAGAGTCTATCTTACATCCTTCCCATTTTTATGTTCATAAAAGATGTGCTTCCACATTATGTTTTTACAATATCATAATAGAGAAATAACTAGTCCATACTAACTCTTAGTTTATTATGATGGTGTCCATGGGACAAAATGTATCATATTCATCATCAGAATCATTGACCTCCATAGTAGGATGAATTAATGGAATTAACAGGTATAATAAATGATATTTATGCTACATCTTAAAAACTGACACCAACATTCCCTCATTTAGAGTGGGATGGAAAAATCAGTGGAATATTTACATAACTCAAATATAATCGTATGATTTTATGGTTTTTATCCAACCCCTCTCCCCCAATATTTACTTTTTATATGCCATACGTGACCATATAAGGGTCTGAAAACACATTTTAATATTTTTCTGGGTTTTTTCTATTTTTAGATATATCATATTTTTGTACCCATACAAGAACATTAGTTGAAATTAATCCATTAGGTTAATTTAGTATTTATAAGATATGTGTATATTTTTGGGCCCATCTGAGCTTGTTGTAAAACTTCTAAAAATATTTATGGAAAAATAACAAGACAATAAAAGTTACTAAAAATAACAATTTTATAAAAAGTACATGGGTTAATTACATTTAGGTTATTTAGGTAGATTTTGATTTATTTAAAATTTTCAATTATGCATGTCAAATCCAATTATAAGTTGATATTTATTTAAATAATTTATTGTAACATTTTATTAATTCAATGATAATTAGTAGAGAAGTTTGCTTTCATGCAATTTTGGTGTTTTTACCTATTGATCATTTTTCTTAGGTAGTCTATGTTTATTGGTATTTTTTTCTCTATCTAGGCAAAGGTTTCCTTAGACATGCACTGAAATGACTAAAACCTAACATGATGGTGCATTGGCATTTCATGCAAGAATAAGTTCTTTCATGCTTAACTAAATAACACAATGAGGGACTGATTCCTATTGGTTTTATCATGTGAAGGTCCACTAATATAGAATGACACTCAAATGCATCCACTTTACTCATTGATTAACCAAGAAAATAAGTAGACAGTAACTATGAACCTAAACTCAGTTAAATGAACAATGAAATATAATATGACCATCAACATTATTCCATAACCGAAACAAAAATACTCAAGTAATGTAGGTTCATTTCATCATATTAAAAAGAGATTCACATGTTAAAAAAACTTGTTCATGGAGCAACTCAATCATATAAGTTTATTATCAAGTTGAGTACATTAATAAAAATATCACAAGAGTATCATTGATCACATCAATGAAACAATAATCAACAACAACACAAATTTTTATCCAAGGGTATTTATACTTGGTTTTCACTGACCAAGTAGTTACAATAATAAATATAGTCATAGTGACTCACCAATCATCTTTAATGGAATCGATTTATTGTGACCAATTACATCATTTTAAAAATGACATGGGCCTCTATACCCCTACACTCTCTATTTAGTTTTATACCCTCACTTTTGATCACCTATCTTCCCACTGGTCAATTCTAGATTCATACTTGACTTAGTCTCTTACATCCCTTTGAATATCTCATTATCCATCTCCCACTTCTTATGTAGTTCTCAAGTCTCTTGCTAGTGTTTACAATCCTTCACTCTCAGGTTATCTATTTATTATGCATATTAACTCTAACTAGGTCCCTCATGCACCATGATATTTTGTACCATGACTCTTTAGTCCCATGCTTATTCTATGACATGCTTATTTCCTAAAGGATTTAGAAAAAATGTGGGTTCCAACATCACACCACACTATGCCATTAGACCTTCTTAGACTAAGCACTTGTCTCAAGCTCCACCAAAAACTTGGTTCCAACCTACTGAATTTACTTCTTAAAACCTTTGCAATGTTACAAGGTACTCAAAAAAAATTCTTTATTTTTTTAGTTACCTCTTTTAGATTCTTTGTCTCCTTGGGTTGGTCAAGACACTCACTTTGTTTATTTACTAAACATTAAAGAGATGTGGAATCATCCTTATGAGCACCCTCAAACATGGTGACATCAGGAACAACCTATCCTTGGAGTGCCATGAAGTTTATTTTTAGTTCTTATTTATGCACACTTATTATTTCCTCTATGGCCTCTACATCCTTAAATGTTTTGGCATGCTCTGAGTAGTATTTTACTAATATGGATTTATCAACCAATTGATGTCACTAAATCTATTTTACTTGAAGATGAGATTCCAAAATCTTGATGGGCTAACCCAACTTATCAAAAACCCCATCTAAAAAGGGAATGACATCCCACACTATGTGTAAGGCCTTATTTCATACCTCCATAACTTCTAAAAACTAGTTTTTTGCCCATATTTTCTCATCTCAAGGGTTAGTCCACTCTTTGAATCATTTCAAAATTACCTATACCAGGGTTTCCAATTTTTCTATCACTTCACTAGATAGGGGGATTCCATCTTTTATCATTGGGTCTTGGATTAATATTTCCTTATAGATGTTTATTGTTTTAATCTTGAAAGTTATTTCTATATCTAATTATCACTTTAATTCATCTATCTATTCCTCCAACTTTATTCTAGTGGTGATCTATTTATCATATAACACCACCATCTAAGAATATTTCCTCTCAGCCTATCGTGCATCAAACTCTATGAAGGCATTCTACTTTGTAACCTCAAATGCCATTTTCAAGAGTACCATGCTAGCCTGTACAAATGTAAGCTAACAAGGATCTACACAAAGAGTATTAAGTAGTGTCACTACTTTCAGATCCATTACAAGACTATTAGAGGGCATTTCAAATTAGCATTATTAGTTATATGTATCGATGATGAATTACATTTCATATTAGGTCTAGTCAGATGCATCCTCCTGATAAAAATGAGAATACACATATAACAACTTATCAGTTACTCCTTTATAGTATTGAGCACAAAGGTTTGTGTTTGAATCGTTCTTGTTTGATCTTATAATAGAGTCACCAATTGTCTCCTTCCCATTCAAGGGATATTTCTCAAGTATCTTAACATTCATATATTTCTATTGGAAATTAGCCCTGATGTTAAGTCCACTTAGTACTATATCTATTTTAGAACCATCCATCTCTTTACCAAGTAGATCTTTAATCTGTATATGTGCCTCCTCAAGGGTGGTCTTTTCATATTGTGCCAGTGAAGGTGTCTTGTCAAATTTGTGAGTGATTTGTTCTTCTTTAGTAGCATCTATTTCTAGTGTTATTTATGAAAGATCTCTAAGATATACCATGTCACCATACTTAGGCACCAATATCTCCTACTCTAAGACAACAATATGTGTTTCTAGATTCAAACCATCAAGTTGAATAGTTAGTGAAAATATCTTCGATAGTACCTATGTAGTCTTTTGCCTTTTTAAGGGTTTTGAATGAGTTCTTGTATTGGCATCATGCCTAGAGTGATTCTTTTTTATTTGATGGTTATAGAGGGAGTATCTCTCTCATGCACTCCATGCTCCTTTAATATTTCTTCTTAATATTTTATAGAATGAAGAATGAATAAAATTTCCTACCAAAGTTTTTTGCACTTTTAAGTCAGTTTTGTTTGGCTCAATATTTTATCTCTAGACTTTATTCTTGCGATATACATATAAATGGTAGATATTTTATGTTTTTGAATAAATATATTTAGCAATAATAGACATAGTCTATGCATCATATACATGATTAATGGTGTTAATAAAGTATCATGTTTTGAAATTGTATGGAAGCTTAAGCCATGAAGATTAATCTCTAGAGGGGGACATCTAGATGAATGGAATATAGAAGTGTTGTTTAATAACAAACTTGGATTGGTATTAAACCTATGTAGGTAAGTCCTTTATAGTATTCCATTCATTCCCAAAGTATTCCTTCATACTATCATATGTGTCTTGATTGTTTTAGATGGCGTGATTGGGCCAGGGAAGGTGAATGCATTACACTGCCCTATACGGAATTTATTCTATGTCAAGTATGACCATTTAGATTATCTATAGATATAGTTAATTACACAAATTTTATTAAATAACATCAATAATATAAATACACCCCATGTAAACCTATGTTTGGGTACCTGATGGGCAATCTCTAAATCCTCTATGATCTTGGTAGCAAAGTAATGTGCCCAGTTATACTTAAACCCATCGATGACCTATTCTACAACATACAAGTGGGACATATACACCTATTTTGATATGTCTTTTCCTCCAACATTTATCATTATGATTCATGCTACCACTCAAAGGTCAAGATCTAGAATACTCATGATGTTCATGGCATGGTATTGTTTTTAGTAATCAATTATCATGGTCATCTTATCTATCTCAGACTATTCCACTAATTCATATGAAATATCTACACCCTATTAATAAAACCTTGATACTTTACTAATTATTTTGACCATAATCCTCATCTAATGCCCATAAAAATAGATGCAATCTTCATGCACCCATGAGATCGATAACTTCATCACTTATATTAGATTTATAAAATAAGGAATGTTGAAAATTTAGAAAAGGATAACAATATGCAGTGTTTAAAATATTTAATGTGTAGACCAAATCACACATGGTGTTCTAGCACTCCACCCTATATTCACATTTTAGATCTACTTCATTCCTATACTGACGATGGATGTAGTCAAATACATTATAGGTAGGAATGTTAGACATCCATTTCTTAGTATAAAGTACTGCCCCTAAGTATTTCATCTCTTCAATAATCAAAGGTGGTGGTGGGGGCGTAGTAGATTTATTCTTTTCTTAGTGTGGGATCTCCATATTTATATTAATTATGCAGACTCCTAGTTCTTTAAGTGCTTCTTCTCTGATCACCATCATATCCCCACCAACACTCAACTCTTATTCTTATGGAACCACAAGCAATGGTTCTCTTTGTTGAGCCTTTTTCTTTGGTTGCATCACCCTTTGTAGATCTTAAAGGTTACGACATAGTTGTCCAATGTTCCTAAAGGAATACATGTTTACTTATGTAATTTCTTCATCTCTCCTAATTTAATGCCCTATAGTGAAAAACATCAACCTTTTTAACCTATAACCCAATAACTTCCACCTATCCTTACAAATCAATTTACTCTTTTTCTTATTCTAAGCTAAAATACATTGCAAGACTTGAAAGTAAATTGAATCCATTATGCAACACTCATCTATAAGTTTGTAAATAATTTTTTAATAACTTTAAGTCACTCCTTTATCTCATTAAGTTCACAATTGAATCAATATTAAAAACTAAAATGAACCCTATTTATTATTTTATAGGATTGAGGGGGTATCTTACATTTAGTACCCCACCTCTTCGACCATGAATTCATGTAATAAATGTGACCAATAGTATTAACACACTTTCCATTACAACTATTATCCTTTTATTAATTACATGTCCTATCTCAATCTTTTCCCAAAGTGCATGAAATCTATAAATAATTTTGAATGCTTTCCATTCTAAAGGTGATAATCATTTACCTTAACTAGCTTGTGGTTACATACCATGTCCTACATACCCTTTTATCCTTATACACATTTAATTATTCACCATTGATCCCACATTAATTCATATAAACCATATCTTGTCACTTCAATGTAATATCCCTAACCCCACATTAATAGTTCTTTTTGGTCCTCCACGAGAATATAAATAAGTATAAAAATGAAAGTGTTGACTAAAAATAAACTAAAAGGTGCACAACTAGTTTGACACATTATTGAAAATAAATGAAATACTAAATTAAGCTAATTTCATATGCCTTATTGGTAAAAAAATTAAATACTTATTCATAAAAGTATAGTTTCAAATTACTACCATTCAAATGACCAATAAGAAATTAGCCATATTATCACTTTATCCTACATGCATCGATGGGATGTATACTATGTATCATGAAAGGACCATCCTAATTTACATGAAAATTTACAAAATGGTGCATAAACATGGAGTCATATACTAATACTTACATGCCATGAGAAAAACTCTTGTGTTTCAAATGGCAAAAATGCATTGCTTTTTATTTGCATTTTACCAACCCCTAACTCTAGTGTGTGAGAAATAAAATTTCATACATCTAAAATAAACCAAGAAATTATTTTAAATATTCTTCATCATCTGAATTTCCTACACATGAAATGAAAAGATAAGGAACAAGCAATTACATGCGAATGATAGCTTCAATATTGAATACAGGGTTGAATGTTGTGCTCTTATTTAACCATTTATAATTTGTAAATTAAGCCCATAATACTTCAAACACATGATCATCTCAATAATTGCATACAATATTACATATCTTGGTCAATTTAGTTCCCAAGATCTTGTTAATGGCTTAGTTATATCATTAGCTTTGGGATTATATAATGTTGTTTTATGGTGGGTGATCATGAACTCTACCAATAGGACATTTATAATCTCATTAAGGAAGTGGGTATCTTGGTCACTAGTGAATGTAAATAGAAAACCAAATATAGAAATGATATTATCTAAGATGAATTAGGTATCAGTGGTGGTTATACAATCATGTGTCAGCATATCTTTATCTCAATGAGTTTGATAGGTAGTAGCAGTGATAACATGGTAGGAGCGAGTACACTTTTCTACTAGTTTGATGGGGAAAACAAAGTCAATGGCCCAATTTTCAAAAGGTTCCTATGATAGAAGAGGATGAAGGGGAATTGCATCCCTCTTGTTAAACTTTCCCATGCATTGGTAAATGTCATACTAGTAGACACAAAACTTAACATCCTTAAATAAGGTAGACCACCACATAATAGCCAAAAGAACATTTTGTGTAGTAGTTTCACTATAATAATGTACTCCAAAAGCACCTTCATATATCTCATGGAGCACCTCATTGTACTCATGTTATATAATGTAGTGTTGGACACCTCATCTAGGCCAAGCTTATAAAGGATGTCCTATATGATCTGAAATAGAGTAACACAAATAGTGAGTTGATTTTTTTCTAAAGTGATGAAATAACCTTAGGCTAAGGTTTTATTTAAAAATTTGGATATATATTCATGTTACTATGGGACATGTAAGAGGTGGAAAAACTACATGTAAGATGAATCATATTCTATGACATGCACTGGTTCAATAGATTCAATTTGTGAAATATGGTCTAAACCAAAATTGGCATTACCAATATTAATCATAACTAAGAAATATAATTATTGAAATATCAAAATCCACTAGAAAATGAAGCCATGCATTATTGGTTTGTTGAAAAAATAATTTAATACCTCATGACCCCTGAAAAAGATAAGTGGTGTTTGTAATGATATTAATTCACCAAATAAGCAAAATAACAAAAGTATATCACAATGATATGTAAATATAACAACAAATATGAATAATAGATTAGCCACTTCAATGGGGAAACCTTTCAAATGATTTAAATAAGAAATGAATACTCCAATATGGTCATAAATAACTACCCACAACCTCTTATATATGGTCTACCTAGGTCATGGTTACTCCACAAGCCAACCTACTAGCCCAATGAAAGCATAGATAAATGTGATATAACATCAAAGAGGGATAAGTAAGACATAATTCAGCTATTTTTATCCTTATACATGTGATAGGTTAGTGGAATAACATGACCTTCCCCTTTGAGCCAATGTTTTGTAAAATGTTGAACAACTCTAGATGTTGTTTCAAAAAATATTCATCCTTGTAAGATGTATCCTCACTAATGAAGTTCTTCCAATTGATCATATATTACTTAATATCTATAGTTTTGAACCTCTTATTATGTGTTTGTCAGATTTTATCTATTTCCAAAATAAATTATCCTTATTCATCTAGGTCTAGTAGCTTTATCTAGGATGTAACGTTTTGACCAATGACCTTCTTTAAGTAGGAAACATTAAATAATAGGTGTATACAAGATGAATGAGGTAACTCCAGCTTCTAATCCACACTCCAATTTTTTTTAGAACCTAATAAGGGCCATAATACTTAGGAGCAAGTTTTTTATGAATTTTTTGTTCTTCAAGGACATATAAGGTTACAAACTTACAAATACCCAATCACCCACATCAAAATGTTTCTCAGTATGTTGTTGATTTACTTCTTGTTTCATCTTATTCTGGCTAGTGCCAAATTATCTCTCAAACTAGCCAAAACCTCTTGTTGATGTTGAATGTGCTCCTTCACATATTAAACCTTGGTTTACACCTTAAGGAAGAAGTGATGGAATGTGGATGGTAACCATATAGTGATAGAAATGGGGAAATTTTAGAAGAGGTATGGAAAGATGTGTTATACCACCATTTTGAAAGTGGTAGCCATTTAACCCAATGTTCTTGATTATCTAATACAAAACAACTAAGATACCCCTCTAAAATTTTATTGACCAATTTTATTTTTCCATAAGATTCGGGGTGGTAAGATGAGCTATGAGCTAGCTAAGTACCCAAATAGTAAAATAGTTCCATCCAAAAACTACTATTGAAAATAGGATCATTATCACTTATAATTATTTTTGGGGTTCCATGTAATTTTGGAATTGCCTCCAGAAAATAGCCACTATTGTACTCATTATAAATGGGTGTGAGAGGGAATAAAAATAGGCATAATTTTTAATCTTATCCAAAATTACCAAGATAAAAATTTTACCTTAAGAACAAGGCAACCCCCTGATGAAATCCATGAAAACCTCCTCCCACCTTTGACTAGGAATTTATAAAGGTTGTAACATACATGGGGTCTTAACTATCTCATCTTTCTTCTCTTGGCATATCAAACATTATACAAAAAACTTTTGTACATCTCCCTTGAGTCCTTCCCAAAATACTTCTCGCTTGATTCTGTGATAAGTTCTCAATAACCTAGAGTGTCCCCCAATTAGAGATGCATGTAATTCTACAAGATTCTTATGCTTAAACTTTGAATCTTTAGATAAGTATAACCTATCCTTATAACATAGGGTATTATATTTATATTAAAATTTGTTATACGATATATAACCTTGCTATATATTTTGAATCATAACCTGTGTATCCTTGTACTACCCCTACTCTAACTGATCTTTATCTACCCAATCTACCTACAATATGGGCATTACACAAAGTAATGCTTTGGTGGATGTATCATGTTTGAATAGTACATCTGCTACTAAATTATTCTTACCCTTCTTATACATGATTTCAAAATCATAACCCAACATTTTTTTCAACCACAGTTTTTTCATCAAATGATAATATTTGCTGCAAAATGTATTTGAGACTATCATGATTTGTTTTCATTTTAAAATGTCTACCCATTAGATAGAGCCTCAATTATTTTACTATCTGAAGAATATCCATCTTTCCTTTCTCATACATAAATTTTTAGAGATTCTTACCTTTCAATCAATGACTCCCAACTTTAGTGGGTCTTCCTTCTTGCATTAGTATTTCTCCCAACCCTGATATAGAAACATGAAATTTAATAATGAATGTGTTTGAGAAGTTTGGAGTAGCCAAAACATATATGGTGCATGTAGATGCTTTCAATTTCTCAAATGCTTTAGTGGTTGCATCATTCAAGTGGAAGGCATCCATCTTTATCAGTGTAGTGAGTTGAGTTATTATGCTACCATAACCTTTCACAAATCTTCATTAATAACCTGTTAGTCCTAGGAACCCTCAGTGGTTTTTGAGACTTTGGGGCATTGTCCTATCTACCATAGATTTGACCTTATGATGATTAAATTTGACACCTTCACAGGATAAAATATGATCAAATTACTCTACCTCATGTACTACAAAATCACATTTGGATGGATTCACATAAATTTGATGTTGTTCCAAAACTATCAACACATGTTTCACATGTTTCAAGTGTTCTTCACATGTCTTATTGTAAATCAATATGTCATCAAAGAAACCTAACCCAAAATTTCTTCAATAAGGCCTAAAAATAGTATTAAACCATTGAAAAGTACATGATGAATTTATAAGATCAAAGGCAATTATGAAAAACTCATAATGTCCCTCATGAGTTCCAAAAGAAGTTTTATGAATATCTTCATTATTGATTCTAATTTGATGGTACCCCAAATGAAGATTCAATTTATTGAAATGAATAACACCATGTAAGTCATCAAGTAAATAATTATTTATTGGAATAGTAAGCTTATCTTTGATGGTGAACTTTTTGATTCCCCTATAATTTGAGCACATCTACCATGTGTCATCCTTATTGTGAACCATAGACACTGGAGATGAATATGCACTCTAGTTGTGCCTTATGATCCTACCTCCAACATGTGATGGACCATATTTTTTATTTCACTCTTTTGTGCATATGGATATCTATATGGTCTAATATTTGGTGGTTGACTCCCTATAATTAGTTAAATGGCATGCTCATGTTCTTTTTTGGTGGTAGTATTTTCAGCATGCCCTCAAAAATAGATGAGAGTTCATCAAGAATAATTTGTATATATCGATGTGGAGATGACATTATGGGTTGAAATTCTATGGAAAAAATCATTATATAAATCCTTCTTCCCCCTTTTTAGTAGTTTTGTCATCTAATTTAAACTAACCAATTGTGTATATTTTACTTGTAATCCTCATAGTTCAATTTTTCTACCTTCAAAATAAAAGCATGTGAATAGTTCTTCAAAGTTAATCTTAGTTTTACCAAAGGTTGTGAGCCATTGGACTCCAAAAAAACATTTCTATACCACCCATGGGAATAGCAAACATAGGAGAATCTAGATTGTACATGTCCATAACAAGCTTAATATTATGGTATTTACCTAAATAATGGATTGTACCACCATATGTAATGATGACCTAAAATTCATGTATTGGATAAATGAAACAATTCAATCGAGTGTCCAACTTATGGTTGATGAAATTATGTGTGCTCCCTAAGTCAATCAACATAGTCACCTTCTATTTCTTGAGGAGAGCCACCACTTTAAGTGTTTGACAAATGTTAATACCCTAAAGTTCATGTCAAAAGTGTTACAATCTCACCTTTTTATAATTTGATATACTATTTAAAATATTATTCTTACTGATGTATAACTAACTACTATTTTCTTTGCTTAAGTTAGATTATATGGTTGGAATTGATGCAAGGGTATTTATACTTCATGATTTATGACTTGGCATTTTTAATTATGCACTTGATGATTTTTAGAG
>JARHVA010008252.1:67500-70000 GCA_037957365.1 Torreya grandis | reverse complement strand
AATTTACATGATAAGTTATTAAATATTTGAATAGTCTCCATTATATTGCTAAGGTATTCTGTTGGCATTACTAACACATAATTACTCTTTCAATTTAGCTATATTATCATGCTAACATAGATTCTTGTTTATTATTAATTTAGAATAACTGTTGACTTTATCAATGCAGTATTGGTTTCTTGATTTAGTTATATGATCTTGTAATTAGATTAGATTCAGTGGATGATTATTCTGAGTAAAGATCTACTCAGTCATACACATAGTATTACTTATAAACATAGATATTATATTGATAAGTAAGATAGAGCATTCTATTGATTGTATTAATGCAAAAGTAATATTTTGATTTGGTCATGTTATCATGATAGTTAATAATGATTAATAGATACTTAAACATAAACATGTTTTCTTGATATACAAACATATATGTTTTCTTGGATAAAGTAAACTAGCATAATGATTGTCATTGATGCATTTCAATAGATACTTTTGAAGTTGTTTACATATGATGATGTAATCATTAAAATATGTATATAAGATGGATTTATTAGTTGTTTCAACTATGCATGGATTATTTAATTACAGTAACTAATGTTGCATATGAAAACATAACTAAAATTCCTTCTTCTAATATAAATTCAGACATACCCAGTTGCGTATAAAGGTATGTATATTGTGTATATTAAATCTATAAGTGTTAATTTCATTCTATCATTTAATAATAAAACATTTTATGGAATGAGTAATAATTTATTCTATTTATCTCATTTAATATAAGACATTTCGTAGACATTGATAGAATTTTGTGAGTTGTCTAGTTTATTACAAAGACTACGTGGAATGTAATTAGATTTTAATTCTTGTGTGAATTAATATATAGTTGATTCTAAAATAATGTTAAATTACTCCAACATATGAAAGGAGTTAGATAAATATTGTTTTCTACTTCATTTAATGTTGTATAAACAAGTGATGGCCATATGCATACTTGTTGATTTTCATCTCTATAGATTACATATGCTTTTGTTTCTTTTTTGATAGTTGAACTTGTTTGTATTGATGGACCATGCCATGCCCAACATAAAATTTTAAAAAAATCCTTAAGTGGAAAATTTTATTTGGGTTACACTCAACTTAAAATGTGGTAAAATTTATGTGTATGAGTTGAGTACATTTAGTTGTATGGAAATCATTTGTTGTTCATGTACTTACAAATCATCTAGTTCATTTAAGATATATTGAATACAAGCTTAGTTTATACTTGTTCAAATCTAAAATATGATAATTTATTATTCTTAATGAAATTTATTTCCTTAAATGGTAATGGAAAATATTATACAAAGAGAATTGCTCCTTTAATAAATTCCTTTCTCTACGAATGGTTATGGTGATAGTAGTTTACTAGTTTAAATAAATTCCATGTTAAAGAATGACTAAAAACATTGCAATATGTCTATACATAGGTAAGTTAATAAGTCTTACACATGAATTTACTCACAATAAAATGCACAAAATTTCCCATAACATATCCACCTAAATGTAAGTTTTAAATAATACACAGAGGCCACAAAGAAAATATATATATATATATATATATATATATATATATATATATATTCATCATGTCTTCTGTGTATTATTTAAAAAGAACATTTAGGTGGCTATGTTATGGGAAATTCTATACATTTTATTTTGAGTAAATTTCTATGTAAGACTTATTAACTTACCTCTGTTGAGTTTTGGCATGAATATCAAATGTTTATATTATACAAGGAACATTGAGGGCATTGAATGAAGTCTTTTGTAATTTCATATGTTAATATTTGAATACAAGGGTTTGAGTTTGAACTTATATGTGTTTTGTTGTTTTACAGAAGTTATTTTTATAGTGTTTATAGTTTAAATATTTATGGATGTTGGACATCCAAGTTTAATGAATGGCTTATCTGGATTATTATGATTGTTTGTTCATGAATTGGGTAGGTATAAATATTAAGTTATATGTTTTGCATTATATTTTGATTGCATTATTTTTGGGTCACTATTCCCAAAACAAACATGAATAAATAAGTCTTTACCTAGTATGTTGTATACTTAAGGTATAAATCTGCAGTTAGGATGACTTAGGTTGATCACATATTTGGATGAGGATCTAAGTTGGTTTTCTCAAAAGCCATAGAAAAAGATTTAGTTATTAGTCCATTACTATATCATTTAACATCCTAAAAATAGTTATCCCCACTTCTCATTTATATACATGATGTGTTTCTTATTTTTGTCTCACAATAGAAAGGTCATTGTTGTGTTTCTTTATGTTATGTCATTCTATTGAGATGTCCACTAGTTCTAAACTCAATTGCTCATAACTCCTTTCTCATCCCTAGTTGTCACAACCACCATATATCTAATGGTTGGGGTGGTAGGGGCATCTATGGTTGGACTCACATGGCTAGTTGGGATGGCTTGTCTATTAAGTTACTTATTGTTCCATACTTGATGA
>JARHVA010008252.1:0-62500 GCA_037957365.1 Torreya grandis | reverse complement strand
TGGTAAGAATATTTCAATGTTTGAAGATCTGAAACTCATTATGGAAAAATATGTTTTGCATTCAGATTTTTATGCTTTGGATATGGATGGTGTGGATATAGTTCTTGGATATCCATGGTTAGAGACTTTGGGAACAATGAATATTAATGTTCAAAAAAATTTCATGAAGTTTTGGTATAATAAAAATAAGATCACTTTACAAGATATCATACTGAAAAAGGCACCAATAACAATCCAGGTAGATCGTGAGGATGAGATGGAAACGGGTGATGAAGAACATGATGAAAATTCAGATGATATAGATAAAGACACACTATAAATGAGCACTTCATATACTCAAGAGAAAAAGAAGGAAAAGGTGGAAGAGGTAGAAGAAAAGGTGGATAAGGTCAATGTATTGGAAAAGGTTGAGGTATATAGACACCCACATCATCATGAGAGGAAAAAATCATGGAACCAGGTGAAGAAGTGTGATAATAACAATCATTTTGTCTGTACAAGAAATAAAATTTCCAATCATTATGGATATGCATGGAATCCAAATAAAAAATACTATGGCACATGGAATGAATGTGGAAATCATTATGACTATACATGGAAGAATACCTACTATGGTCATGGTTGGAATCAGAGAAGCGTAGCAGAATATGGTACATGGAATAAAAAGAGGAGTAATTATGTTGGGACACAAAAGTAATATAATTATGATCATGAACAAAATCAGAGGAGCACAAGGGAATTTGGAAATAAGATTAGATAGTTATCACTTGCCATGATCACATTTGGATGGCTAGATGATCGAGATTGGAGACAAGTGTGCAATGATTTGAAGCACACTCATTATGTGGTTTCTTCCTATGTTTCAAGCATGAAACATATCAAGGAGGGAAGTAATCCTATGTACCTAGGGATATGATATATTATTGTATATGGTTTCATGGAGATGTTGACATGTGGCACACATCCCATTAGTTAGTTATATGGGTACAATATATAGAGATAATAGAGTAACTTGTGGAAGTAGTACATTGGGTAATGGTTGGCCTACATTTGGATTAGGAGGTTACCCATCTATGGGTTTTATATATATATATATATATATATATATATATATATATAGGAGATTATTATCATAGTAAAGATATGAGTGAAGTAAGCATTGAGTCTTCTATTGTAAGAGGATATTGGAGGTTTTCCCCTCAAAGAGACATTGTGGAGTTGTTCCTTCCTAAAGGAGTATTATATGGTGTTTCCCTACCTTAAGGGTATTTCTACAGATATTGAATATCAAGATCATATCATAGTTTGTCTGAAATGCATCCAAAATGTGTTATGATATACAATTCCAATTCTTTTTAGGGGGTTATTTCATCTAGTGTCAAAGTAGTTCTTTACTCTAGGTAATTTTTGGAATGAATATTTTTCTTTAAAATCTATAATATATTAAGTTATCACATTGAAATTCTCAAGATGGTTAGAACACAATCAAGGAAAGGAAACATGCATGGTAACCTATTTAATGTGAAACCATCTATGGCTAGAATTAGAGGTGTAGACACCTAAATCTAGCCACCAGTGACCTCCAACTAGGATTTTGGCCAATTTCCACTTAAAATACATAATTTGGCCTAAAAATACTAAATCACATTAAAATATTTGAAAGTGACATATTCAAATGCCAAATTTGGCTAGGGTATCCTTATATGAAATAATTCAATTTATGAGCTAGCTAACTTTGATTAGATCATTCCAAGTGAAAATGCCAATTTTACACTTAGGTGCTCTAGATTGATCTTTCCTTTCAAATATCTTACACAAGACATGTGCCTTCATTATTTTTTGTTGACAACATCCTAAATGGGAATACTCATCCAGCACATCTAATAGTGACTTCCAATTCTAATCCAATAAAAATTTGGACCAATAATAAGGCATTCTGATAATTTTGAGTAATTTGTGCACAAAGTGCCTAGTCATGCTTAATATCTTGTTAAACCAAATTGGAGCCTAATTAAGAATTCCATGAAAACTTGTTGAATACTTATTTTTAGAAATGAATATTGAATATCTGCATCATTAGGTGACCTAATTTCTTGGGAAGACATCCCTAAGCCATAAATGCCATGAATATCAGGACTCATGCCCCCCATGCCTCATCAATACCCTCCATGCCTCTTAATTTCCCATTTTTCCAATGTCATGATGAGGATAATTATAAAATTAATTCCAAAAAATTGAATTAATCTTCAACCACACATCTTTATCGCAGGTTGGATGGTTCAAGTTGATTCTGATCAATCTAAAAAATTATAAATAGAGAGGCCATGACATCATTTTTAAGCTATGTTGGTAAAAATTTATTATGCTTAAATATCTTTAAAACACATTATTCTGCAAAGTTATAATGCATAATTGATTACAAATCTTCAAGTAACTAGTGTTATCATGCCAAATTGATTCCAAGCCAATCTGAGCTAAAGCCAAAGGTGCCAATGAGAGATTGAGGTAGCCAAGATTCCATTGCCAAGAAAATCATAAGCACAAAACTGATCAAGCCACTACTACAAATACATTTAGAGAATCCAATGAAGGTGAAGAAATTCTTGTGTTTTACTCATTACTTCTCTATGTTTGTCATTTGTTTTTGTTACCAAGCTCACCCTAGTAACTAGGCATGAAGGTGTTAGCTTAATGTGTTCTTTGTCAATTTGTTTTGTGCATTTTGTCACTAACACCATACTAATCTTCTCTTCTTAGTCAAATTCCTAGTTCACATAATGGCACACCCGATGGGATTGGATGCATCTCACACATGAAGAAGATCATTCTACAACTTTAAAATCTTCATTTAGATCATTAAAACTTTCAAAATTTGATTTTATAACTTTATTTTACCATTTTTCTTTGTCATGGATTTACACAGTAACCATTGTTGGTTAGTAAAACCATCATCAGTTGGCACAGCCATCATCCATCATTATTGGTATAATCTTTGTTGATTAGAAAACTATCATTGATTACTAAGTGTAACCATCATTGGTTATAAAATTGACATTGGTCACTATGTTTTTCTTAAAAATACAAAACTTAAGAGCTAATAGGCCATTTTAAAATGCTTGGTTTGGGGTCATACGGACTCCATTTTGGATGATTTTTTTAAAACTATGTGTTTACTCCTAAATTTTTAGAATTTGACATTAGTTTAGCTTCAATTTTCATATATGTTTCATAAAATTTTGAAAATATAATTAGTTTTGTTTTAATCTAACATATTTACATTTGGGGTGATGTCTTAAGGGTAGACGGGTAACCAACATATTTCAAATTTGATAAATCATGCTTTAGACCACCTTTTGAATGATTTTAAAATGAATTAAGAACCTTGTTTTTGTACTTAATAAAACATTTAGAGGCTTAAGTGAAGGCTTTAAAAGTTACAACTTAAGACTAAGGGGTCAAATTAACACCACCAAATCTTTCATTTAGGCTCAAAATTAAACACACTTGTCAATTTTTGTTTTCAATAGTTGTTTAATTAGAACTTGTTTGGAAAAAAGAAGGTTTGTGCATGTATGCTCTTGCATTTGTCAACTTTAAGGAACCCTTGGAATCAAAACCACCATCCTTATTGAAAAAATATTATTCCAAGGCTTAGAAAGAATGTCATCTAAAGTACTCCCCAAAAAATCATCAAATTTTGGGTGACCTAGAAAATTACACTAAATTATTTCATTTTATGTCTTTTATTTCATGAAAACTTGGCTTGTGAGGGGGACGTCATTACTTCCCATGAGTTCTTGTGGTAAGATTTGATCCATGGTTTCATCTCCTAGCATTGAAAAGCTTACTCCTTCTAAGTTGCATATGAGACATATTTGTATTTGGACATCGCAATACACTGAGCAAATAGTAAGATGTAGTTTTAAAAATGACTAGACCTTTTTACAACTAGACAATGCAGTGGTAACCCAATTTTCATGATTTTATTTTGCATTATTTGATGTGAAAGTCATTATGCAATTGATTCTCCTAAAAACGTTCAAAATCTTGATAGTTTAGTCAACCCCACATTGTTATAGCCTTCCTAGGATTTGGATGATTATACTTAGTGTACTTTTGGATCATTTTCTCATTTGGTATGTTTTGAGACTAAAAATTATTTGTTTGTTCATAAGCCATGTCAAAATCTATTTGTATATACATCACTATTTTATCTAAAGATGTGTTATGCTGGTCATTTTACACCATAGTTATGACTTGAAATTTTTTCTAAACTTATTTGTGTGTGTGTGTGTCATTTGAGTTGAGGAGGGTTATGTTATGCTACCCAAATCATTTCAAACTATTTATGCCTTTGATTCTTTTTAAACATAGCATTGATCACATCATTCGAGAATGCTTACACCATTAGGCTACTCAAATTGTTATAAGACTAGTTTACCTTGTATCAAAAACTATTTGTTTCAAACCATGTCATGTATACCATTTGGACCTTTTTCTTGTGATATCATGTTGTCCAATCTTGTCTAGCTTGTTTGGTAAAATCCTAGTTTTCACTATTGAGTTTTCAATTAATCTTGTCAATTTTGGATTCAAACATTGATTAATTTCTATTTATGTCTTAATTCATGGGGCTGATACACAAATCTTTCTCTTTTGGTTTCTATTACTTTGGTTAATTGATTATCCAAATTTGAAAACTATTGATGTTTTATTTCTTTAATGGCTATCCTCATCATTGTTTGTACCTTTATTTGGGAGAACATAGTCTTTCTAAAAATGAATTTTGCCTTCTACCTTATGCTAATTGATCATGTTTATGTTTGATTTCATGTGCTGGGTCTATGTCAAAGATGTTTCCAAACTTGCTAGATTAAATCAAATCACATCAACCTTTGTTTCAAGTCTAGTTTTTTATGCCATTTGGCCAAAAGTCCTAGCATATGCCTATTTGTTTGAGCCTAGCTTTTGACTTCACATTTGGACAAAAGACCTAGCAACTCAACTTTTCCATTTCCTAGTTTAGACCTTGTTCTGAACACTATGACCTAGACCTTTGACATATAAGTTTTTATTCAGACACTTAACCTTTTGTGTGTATGACATTCGACATTAGAGATTTTATGTCAGGGTGATTTAAGCCAAGTCTTAGCATAAATCATTTTAGAGATACATATCCACTTTTAGATGAAATTGGAGATACAACTCCACCTTTTGACAAAGTTAGACCAAGCTTGAACCATTTGTCCTTTGGACAATTTTTTAGAGTTTGTAGAACTCTAAGCTTTTTTTTTCAAATCTTTCATCATTTACGTAGATATGTCTAGCTACACTTATGGTGGAGTCATGTACAATCCAACTTGTGATAGAATGGCCGCATAAAATCTCACTAAGAACCCCTGTCGAGAAATTTTTTTTAAGGAGTTTTATTATTCTCCCTATAATATTCCATATGGGGAACATAGTCAAAATCCACAAAATCTAAATCAAAACCTTGATTGGCATGAAGAAGCTTGTGAGGAGGAGTTTTAAGGACCAACTATAGATAATGTGGTTTTTGATATGGATCCGTACCCTTTTTCTAATAATCAGTATGTGGAACACAGTTAAGTGCCAGCTTATGAGACAACTCACAACTAGGATGATATGGTTTATGAAGAAGACTTAGATGATTTGGCTTATGTAAGTAATCAAGATCCACCACATCTTACCATTTATATTCTAGGACCACAAAATCACACCATTACCATATCAAGACCTCATTCTTTGGCTTGTGCAAATAACCAAGCTCCATAATATCTAACCATTTCTATATTAGGACCTCATCCTTTAGCTTGTGCAAACAATCAAGATCAACAATACCTCTTCATCATTCCAAGACCTAGTCCTTTGACTTGTGTAAGAAATCAAGCCCCAGAATTCCCTATAAATACCTTTTTAGGGATTCATCCTTTGTCTCATGTGAGAAATCTTTCTCCCTAGTGCCCTAACATTATCCAACCATGAGTTATTCCTCATCCAGAACCAATCCCATCCAATCCTCGATCGATCCAATCATTTGAAGACCAAGATGTGTTTAAAACTATTATTTTCCATCTCATTATAAACCAAGGCCAAGAGAACCAACCAATACAAGATGTTTCTATTGAATTAACCATTTGTGATAAGTCAATCTATGATGAATCACCTATTGATCCTATACTAGTTGTTGAGGAGTCTCACTCTAACAAGCTAGTCTTTGTTGAGTCACTTATTAATGATTATATAAAACTTTGGGAAAATAATTACCTTGACCATGTGCCTATTTTTCAAGATGATCCTATTGATAAGACAATCTCTAAGGAGTTGCATCTTAACCTTTTTCCCATCCTAGAGGAGTCTCACTTTGATAAACTAGTTTTTATGGAGCCTATTATGCCATCATAGGCTATTACTTGTCCAAAACCAAACATTCAACAAGATGTCATTGTAATAGAGTGCCCATTAGATAAATAATTAGAGTCAAATTCAAGTTCTATTTTTGAATTGACATCAGATTTAGCATCAAAAGTAGAATCAACACTAATCTCAACATCAAATTCAGAGTCCCTTGAGTCAAAATCAGATTCAGAAGAATAATATGTTCATGATTATTAAAACATTGGTTTCTCATGCCTTTTAGATCAATTTGAATACATTTATGATACTTCTATAGTTTTTGAGGATGAGTACTTCAGCTTTAGCATAAGTTATCCTAGTATCTTCTATGAGAATTATGTAACCTCTCCCCATTGCGTTATCATTCCACAAGCCATTACCATCAACCAAAATAGCCATATCATTGACATTCCATCTCCAAAAAGTTTTGATTGGGATTGATAGAATCACACTTTGTTGATTTGCTTCCACAGAAACATAGTAGTTGAAGAAGAGCAAGGAAGCCAAGACCACATTTGTATAGTAGAAGAACACTCTCCTAGTGAGAACTTTTTAGAGGTGATAGGATATAATCAAAGTCAAAGCTTAGCATATTCTAGTGAAACATTTTTGGAAGCACTAGAAGATAATCAAAGTCAAAAGTTTACATTCTTTAGTGAAACCTCCTCAAAGGCACTATGATATAATCAAGACAACTTCATTGGTGAAAACCTCTTTGAGGTACCAATAGCTAAGCATAAAATTTATTCACTACTTGATGATGATAAAATCAAAGATCAAATAAAAATAGCTTCTAATCTATAACCTAATCAGATGGTAGCTACTCTCAAGATCAAACAATAGAAAAATATGGTGGTCCTATTGAAAGAACAAGTTTTTGGCCCCATCACAACCAAAGTTATGTTGAATCTAGCATCAACGACATTACATGTGACTAAAACTCCTAATATTTATTTGTTTCCCAACCATTATACATTCCATTATCATAAACCATTCAAACCTACCATAATTTTTTTCCTTATTTACAATCCATGGTTTCACTTTCCTTTCTAGAGGCTATAATGATACATTTTACATTAATGTGTGAAGAAATCAAAATCAACAACCATTGAAAATCACAAAAGAATTCTTGACAACCAAATCTATAGGTCATTTTTGATAGATCAATTATTCAGATGAGGTGTGGGATAATGATTAATATGATTGAGTTTTTTATTTGTATCATTTTTTGATTAGGATTTTCATCTCCGCATTAGTAGGAAAAATAAAATAGAAAACCACACTCAAGCCAAAAACATGTATCATAACATTTCATGTACCATACCATTTCACATTGCCATGCCATTACCATTGTTACCTATGCTTTTGCCATTTTCACATATTCCTACCATTTACCTCATCACTTTGGGATAACCCTTTTACCATCTTATCTAATCTATCAAAAACCATCATTATCCTAAGTAAGATCATACCATCCTATCATTCCATTCCTATCTAGCCCAAAGCTTATTTTTATTCATCCTACCCAATCTTGTTTTGATCTTGGTTACTTTGTTTTTTCCCTCACCTTTTATGGGGAGATTCTGATCAAGTTTCAATAATCAATCGAATCCATGTTTCAATGATAGTATATGAAAGTAATATGATAGTTGATTTGGCAAGATATCTTTCATCTTATCAAGTTTGTTTATGTGAGCCTAATTATAACCACCTATGGGAAAATTAGTATCATTGACCTATGCCATTGTATCATAATTATAACCACTTATGGCCAAACTAGGGGAAGCACTTCTTTATCATGCATTGACACATCACCTAGCCATTAATTTTTCATTTGACTGGCAATTTACCAGTTTTGAGAACTTGTTGGGACCTAGTAGGATTTTTCCTCACCTTTTGTGTGGATGTAATTACTATTACTTGAAGTCATTTTAGGACTGTGTAGGTCATGCTCAATTCATGTTAAGGTCACCTTAGTCCCCCTTTCCATACGCTCTCACCATTTTTTAATAAACTTAAGACAAATGCTCTTGCCATTTTTTGAGTATCTTGTCATTCTCTAAATAGTTAAGCTACCTCAAAATTCCTAAAACAATCATAACATTTCATAAATACAAAAACATTTATCATTTATCCTTAATACACCTTACTAGGGCATGTCATTATTATGATGCTTTCTTTTGATTTTATGCTTTTAGTTTGTTTATTTTAGGTTGTCTATTTGTTTATTTTTCTATTTATTTGTTTTTTTGTTCACTTTCCTATTTTTTTGCTTTCAGTACTATAGACTCAACACAGTCTATATGTGTTCATTGCGTGATTCCTCAAGCACATTATTCTTGAGTCCATCCATATTCATCCATTAACATTGTCATCATGGTTTTTATCATTGGTTCATTATTTTCAAGTGTTTATTGGATTAGGAGTTAATCCTTACGCATATTTTGTCCATGTGTTCATGGTGTTTTATCATGAATCCTACCATCACATGTTACAACAAAAATTAGATTCATGAAGGTCTATAATCAATAGAGCCATAAAAGTTTATCCTTGGTACCTTGGCAAACCCTTCCATCCCAACCTTGATAAAATTAACCCATTGGTAATTATATTTGTACCATTACTAATAAGGATGAGCATCTCCTCATTGGTAGGTAAAACTAAATCATTTTTAATGATCAATATTATTCTTCTATCCATCTCTTTCATCACTTTGCACCTGCTCATCTTTAATTTGTATTCTAGGTTATATTCTTGAGTTATGCTTGATAATCATCCCAAACTGGGGCACCATTAATTTTAGCCAATCCATGTCTACTTAATGATTATAACCCCCTATGGGCAAATCATTATTTTGAATTTTATTCTTGATTATAACCAGCTTTGGGAAAATCAACATCCATTTTACATCAATGCATGTAATCATTTTCTTATTTGGATTAATATCAACCACGACTTAATTACACCTTTCTTCTTATTTATTTTTGAGGGACCACCCAAAAACAAATGTGATGACCACTCCCTCGATGGGGAATCATCATAGGCTTCCCAAAAGTATTTGGAGCTTTTTTCTTCAACCATCAAGTTATTTTTAGCATACAAGCCTTTTCTCGTTATTTGAGAAGACATTGCTTTACCTATGGTATGCAATGCCTTCCCAAATAGGGCCAAATTTTAGATACATAACTCTGGCCACCAATGACCTCCAACCATACTTTTGGGCAATTTTCACTTAAAATACACAATTTGACCTAAAAACACAAAAACACATTAAAATATTTGAAACTAACATATTCAAATGCTAATTTTGGCTACGGTATCCCTAAATGGGGTAATGCAATTTATGGGCCGACTAACTTTCATCAGATCATTTCGAGTCAAAATGCCAATTTTGTAACTAGGTGCTCTGGATTGATCTTTCCTATCAATTATCTTTCACAAGACATGTTCCTTCATTATTTTTCATTGAAAACATCCTAACTGAGAATATGCATCCAACACATCCGATAGTGACTTCTAATTCCAATCCAATTGAATTTTGGACCAATAATAAGGCATTCTGATCAATTTGAGTAATTTATGCAAAAAGTACTTAATCGTGCTTAAGAGCTTGTTAAAACAAATTAGAGCCTAATTAATAATGATATGGAAACTTGTTGAATACTTGTTTTTGGAAATTAATATTGAATATTTACATCATTAGGTGACCTCATTTCTTGGGAAGACATCCCTAGGCCATAAATGCCACAAATATCAGGATTCATGCCCTCCATGCCTCTTAATTTCCCATTTTTCCAATGTCATGATGAGGATAATTATAAATTTGATTCCAAAAAATTGAATTAATCCTCAACCACACATCTTCATCTTTGGATGAATAGTTTAGGTTGATTCTAATCAATCTCAAAACTCTATAAATAGAGAGGCCATGAACATATTTTTAGCTATTTTGGTGCAAATTTATTATCATCAAATAACTTCAAAACACATGATTATGCAAATTTATAATGAATAATTTATTAACAAGCTTCAAGCAACTAGTTTTACCATGCTGAATTGATTCGAAGCTAAGCCAAGCCAAAGCCAAAGGTTCCAAGGAGAGATGGATGTAAATAAGCTTCCATTTCCAAGAACTTCATGAGCAGAAAACTGATCAATCCATTATTATAAATGCATTTGAATCATACAAGGAAGTTGAAGGAATTATTTTGTTTTATTCCTTGCTTTTTAGTTATGTTTGTCATTTGTTTTTATTACCAAGCTCACCCTAGTAACTAGGAATGAAGGTGTTAGCTTAGTGTGTTATTTGTCAATTTGTTTTGTGCATTTTGTCACTAACACCATACTAATCTCCTCTTCTTATTCAAATTCCTATTTCACAAGAGGATGAGGAAGAGGTCATTATGGACACATCCCCATTCATAACCATGAATAACTACCCATAAACAATCCTGATAGCAATAGAAAGGTTCCAAATACTAATGCATTCATTGGGAATCAAAATGAAAAACATGAGAAGATCCTCAATGAAATTTTTATAGCCCTTAACACTTTAAAAGTAAATATTGATATCCAAGAGCAAAGTTTAAACAATCTTGAATGGGTATCCCAAGAGGAAGTGCCCAGATTAGAAATGGGGCATGTAGAAGGACCTATGATTCAATAGTTGCACCTTTGACCATAGATGACCCAATCATCAAAGACATGAAGAAGCTTACACTGCCTACCTTTCTGGGTTAGAAATTAGGTTATGCAACAAATGCATGGATGGTACACTTGTAAAAATATTTTAACCTACATACTATACCATTAAATGTGAAAGCTAGTGTGGTAACCTATCATCTAGTTGGTCTCGTAGCATTGTGGTTGAATGTCCTTTTTTCCAATAAAAGAGATCAACCCTTGAACTTATCTTGGTTAGTTTTTTAGACTTACTTTCATAAAAGATACCTGAATGCCAACTAGAAAGACCAGAAAATCACCAATTTTTAGCTTTCATATTAGGGGAAGATATATGTTGTTGAATATTAGAACAAGTTTCTAACTTTTTTCTATCATGTAAACTATAACCATGATGAAGAAACAAATATTAATAATTAAAAACATGGGATCAAATAAATATTGGTGAATGATGTCAATATGACAAACTCAAGGACTTTGGAAGCAGTGATTAAATTAGCCTATAAGATTGAGGAAAAGGAAAAGTATCACTAAAATTCAAGACATGAATTTAAGTCAAAAATTTAGAAACTTAAACCTAAAAGTCTGTCTCCCATGAAATTTAACATCAATAAATCAGATTAGAACTATAGATATTTTGGTGGCAATAAGAATTTTAACAAGTTTCATAATTAGAACAAAAATTTCAAGTCTTGAGGATCATCTAAATTTGATTATTTTAAGAAGAAACAACATCAAAACAACCAACGTGGACCTACCATGGGTGATAATACTATTCTGGTAGCAGCTTATAGACCTATTGGTTTCTAGTAATGTGGTGAAAACCACTATAAAGAGGACTATCTTAAACTAAAATCAGGCCAATCAGCCAATCATAGGGTATATGTTGTTATTGATAACTAAAATTTTGACTTATAATCCACTCTAATCAAAACCATAGATATAGTAAATGGGTTTCCCTTTACTAATTTAATTAATTCATGTGAAACTAATTATTTTATATTTCCTTTCACTACTAGGTAATGTAAAATTGAAACTGTCTGGATAAGAAAAGGTTGGGAGGTTGAGTTCAATACCAACAATAAGGTACCTATTCTTGAATTCTTAAAACAAACATATATTTATCTTGTTGTCTTGATGAACCAATGTAAAATTGTTCCTTACACCTTTGGGGTCTTATGATCTCATTATTTAGATGCATTCCCTACATGGACATTAATCCATGCTTGATTGTGTGGTGAAAAGAGTGAAGTGCATTAATTACATTAGGTAATGTGTAGTGTTGTAAGGTATTCAAGGCCTTGAAAGGTATAAAACACATTGAACCTTGATATTGGAAAGGGATATATATTAGGAAGGGATGCAAATTGTATGCAATTAAAAATACATCATGTCTATAAAGAAAAGATAAGATAAGATAGATCATACCTACACTTCTAATGTAGAATACATTTGTTAAGTGGGAGCATGATTAATATGAGAATCTGCTAGACTTGATTAAGGTACCACTTATCATAATACACAATATGAGGTAGGGTTCCAAATCGTATAGTCTAGCACAATCACGTAAGAACCCTAAAAAAGTCCTAGGTTTAATATTCACTCTCTTCTAATAACAAAAAAGTAAATCTAATATAGTGCACACCAAATCTTGTGGGATAAAGTGGGGGTTAGAAACAAAAAAAACTAAATGAAACATGCACAGAAAACATATAGTCACATCAATGTACACATAATCCCAATGCATAAAAGAGAGAGTAAAATTGCATTATTTATCTAATCTTATAAAGGAGAAATAAAGTTATAAATACTTACCTTGAAGATGAATCCATCGAGCCTCAATCTCTCCCTTGGCCAAGGTGCTTCATAAGAGATTGTTATGGTATATAAGGATAAAAAATATAAATCATCTCTACATTATAAAATCTATCTATGCATCCAAAATACTTCTTCACAAGACAAGATCCATATCTCAAAATAAAGTATATAACCCTAATATTTATTCCTCAATAATAATGGTCAATAAGTAGATGTTCATGTTCACTTATTCTTTTTCATTTCTCTTCTCTACAAATGGTTGGAAATGAAATTGTATATATAGGTAGATCTTACCCTAAATATTCTTAGAATTACTAGTTTTAAAGGGTTTACCATTGTCAAGCCTATATGTTTTAGGGGATAATGCACTAGGTTTGAGATAGGTCAGCCAAAGGGCTAATGAACCCAAAAAAAGAAAAAAAAAACCTAAATAATCGATAATACAATTGACAATCTAGAAGGGAATTAAGGAAAGAAAAGGAGTATAGAAAGAGGAAAATGACTATAATGGGTAAGGTTGAGAAGAATAAGCTTTGGATTAATGGTTTTAAGATACAAGTGTGTAGATGGCAAGTGGAAAAAGGGACAATAATCTTACGAAGCACCAATGATCTACCCACCCCTTTTCTGATGCACCCCTTAAGACATGCACTCAAAGAGTTTGAGAATCAATAGGTTCTTGCAAGATACAATGTTTCAGTAATTAATAAAAGTTTGAAATATTATGTGTATACGTATTCCCCACTTAAAGCTCACCATGTGTCACATGAGTGCAACACAGGATGGTACTTCAAAAATGAACATGATAACACACAATATTTATGCTAGGCAAAGTGAAGTAAGAAACAAATAAGATAAATGAATGTATATAATTGAAAAACACATACCTTTACTTACCTTAATGTTATAGGTAAAGAAGTAGACTGCAAGAGATATGATGGCATCCAATGTTAAGAACACTAGGCAAACATGTAGAAGTTAGTGCAAAAAATAGCCAAAAATCAAAATTTTGGGAATATAGGAATATAATGGTGGTAAATAATGAGTTAGTAGAGACATGAGGGTATTAAAAAAAATTGGCAAATTAGGATTTTTAAGGTAAGTCTAGAACATTGAAGGTAAATGAATGAAAAAATGATGGTAAAATAATGGTAAATGATGGAAAGTGATTGGAAAATGATTGTAAATGAAAGACAAATGATTTTAAAACACATTAAATCATGTTGTAAATCATGAAAATGGAAAAAAATGAATGCATAACATACTAAATCACATTGGGAAGCATGTAAAACATAAATGGCAAACAAGAATGTATAACATATTAAATCATGTTGGGAAGTATGTAAAACATAAATGGAAAAAAATAATGTAGAACATACTAAATCATGATGGGAAGCACAAAAAATATGAATGCCAAATGAAATATCCATGCAAGAAAACCTAAACAAAGATATGTAATAAAAGGAAATGTAAGCTCATGTAAGATAAGTATGCCAAATGAAGGTGAATAAAGCATAACTAAGTGAAGATGAAATGTAAGACAAACATGAAGAAGTCATAAATAAATAAAAACATGTAAGAATGTCAAATGTCACATATAAGATAATTTAAGTCCATAAAAATCAAACAAGAACATGATGGATAAACGAAAATCAAAAGATCTAACAATGAGAACTCAAGCTTAGTTCTTGTTCTAAGATGTAATGTAAGAAAATAGAACCATATAATGACATGATTGGTATGAAAATGAGATGGTGTGGTAAGTAAATGGTATAAGGGTGTAATCCATAGTTTCTCAAACATGTTATTTTGGTCTAAGGATAGATAAAACTAAAACAAATTAATGCTAGAATGTTTTCAAGAGGTGAAGAAGAAATAATTTAAAGGAGAGGGAAAATATACTTGGAATCACAATTTGTCTATCAAGGGGGAAAATGGAATGGGTGTAGGGGAGAGTGAAGGAAAAACCAAGGTAGAAGAAATCTTTATCGAAGTCAAGATGCTCAAATTAGGTTTGTCAAAACATGAGGACTTTTGAGCTTAAGGACTATGAAAAAATTATCTTAGCTACACAAGTCTTAGGTCAAAAAATGAAGTATAAAGATCATCCCATGAAAGCTATATGCATGAAAAGTAAAATGGACCTACTTCCCCATAACATGTTCCTTGTTCCTCAGGACCCCTTATGGAGTTGTTGGTCAACCAAAAAGGTTGGGTACTTACATGAGAAATTAGATAGCACCATAGAGAATTTTGAATTATCCTATTCCAATATACTGGACTAATGCATCCCAATGGACCTCAGCTCTATGTGAGGCTAATTGTGTAGTTTGAGATTTGACTATAAATAGGTGATGTGCTTGTAATCATGTCTTTTGGTAAAAATTTGACTTTTGAGATTTTTATGTTTCCTTTTAGATAGCATTGACATTTAATTCAAATGATTTGGATTTTAAATTTCTTGATGGTTTTTTCTATTCCTCCTCCATACGGATTTGGAAAACCTAACATGGGTACTAAAGAGGACTTTCATTTGAATAATTAGGACAAGGTTTCTAAGAGAGATGACTTCAAAGATCATGGGGTCTAACGGTCTCATAAATATATGTGAAATAAAAGTTCTATCTTGACTTTGACCTTATTTTATCTAATGTGTAGTGAAAAGAAATGAGAAATCAAGAGGAATGACACATGGCACAATTTAAATTACTTTAAATCACATAAAAAAGTGACAAAAGGAAAAAATGGATACAATTACATTAAAGTGTGATTCCTTATCATAATAATGAGGTAAATGGAGGAAAACATTCTAACATAGATTGTTGTTTAAATTACATCGATCAAAAGAAGCAAAATTTAATGTTGAGAATAAGGATCATAACACATTTTTAGAAAAGGAATGATAAGATGGTAATTTTATGAGGAGGTTTGGGTCTTATCCATGGTCAATCAAAAAATAAAAACCCTTGAGGGTGACAAAAAAAATGTAAAACATAAGGGAGAAAAATAAGGGAAAAGGATGGTAATTTCGTGAGGAGTATCAAGTCTTATCCATAGTATTACAAAGCAACTCACAAAAGGAAAACCCATGAAGGTGTCAAAAGAGAAATGTCAAAAGATAAAGAATACTATGGTACGTCAAGAGGTAAATACTAAAGAAAGGGGGGAAATGATCATAAAGCTACTAAGGCAAAGAATGATACAAAAATGAAAGAGAGATATAAAGACAAAAATGAAAACAAATGCCAAATGTGATGTGTAGGAAAACTAACAAATCTGAAGGAAATAATGATGTTTAGTAAAGTGAAAATAAAAGAAATAAAGATGCATAAAAGCAAAGAAACATGAGACAAAAAGGAACAAATAATATTTATGCTAACATTTGTATAAAAGATAAGCATGTGAAATACAAGAATATAAGTCTCTAAAGGTTTCTTGAATCTGAATTTGGTTAGTATTATGCATTATAGAATAAGAGTTGGCATTATAAGATGCCCCAATGGATAAGTGGATGTAGGGATGGGTATCACTAGTTCCCCAAAGACTAAAGGAATATGTGGGTGAGCATCACAAGATTCCCCAACATGTCAGGTAGAGTGAGGTAACATTTAATTATTCAAATTATTTTCATTGGGTTGGTAGGTGCATTTTGAGATAGGTAAATGTGTTGGTTTGTTAGATTTTACGGATGTTGAATGTGACATAAGATGTGTATGAATAGGTAAAGGAGGTAAATTAGGACCATGTATGATATGCATTAGAGTAGGAATTTGATATACATACTCTTTTTATTCGTGTGACCTAGGAGGTTTAGGTTCAACGGATGAAACGAAATGTTTAAAGTTATTCATGTTCACTATCCTTTCCTCATTGGTGTAGGATGAACGATGAACTATGTTTTGAAAAAAAAAATAGTAGATAATTTATAGGTATGGGATGATTGTTGGTGATCATTAAGTAATTGATTTTGATGTGATTGTGGTTCTTGAGATTAAATTTTAGAATCTTGAAGATAATCTTGATAACATTATTTTGTTAGAGTATCAAGATTAAAATGTGGACCAAGTAAGTAAGAAAGAATAAATCAATGAAGATCATGACAAGACTCATAGGAATGACCTATAGTAGCATGTCACCAATAAAAATTATCAAGATGTCACCATTTTGGAGGAGGTTTGGAAGCATCAAAGCTCATGGGTTTAGAGGGTGGAAATTTATTCTTAAGTTTTTCTAAAGTCAAGGGTGGGTGTGTTGGGTTAAAATTGGTTGAATTAGTTACTCCATTTAAGATTAGGGAGGCTTATATGAATCAATGTTATGAGAAGATGATTGGAAAGGTTCTTTTATATTTGTTTGAGATGGTTCAAATTGAGTCATAATAAAGTCTTGACTTTTTGCTTGGTCTAAGGCTCTTCTAAAGTGTGATGTTAAAAGATTCAAACTTTGTATTGAAGGGGAGGTTTAAGGGTGGTGAAAAATAATTTTAAAAGAGTATCATCATTAATGTTATGGTCCACTTTATGACTGAGAGAATTTCATATTTTGATGAAAGTATGAGAAGATTCATTAGGAAGTGATTGACATTGATAAAATTGCTAAGGTAACTTTTAGGAAGGTCATCATGTTAGAATTCCTTCACTAGGGCATTGACTAAATATTATAGTTGTGAGATGGAATGTATAGTAATTTGGTTGTACCATTCAATTTCATCACCAATAAAGGTTTTTTCTAAGAGATTGGTTGTATAAACGGTGTTAGTTTTGACCCATTCCATATAGATATTACCAAAAGACTTAAGAAAGATAGTAGGGTCCATATTCCCATTATATGTGATAGTTGGAGAGGTGTTGCCAATATATATGACTGCAATGAATAGGGATAAAGGATCATTTTGAATATGTTAAATAATTTTTTTATTCATTAGATATTGTGAAATGATATTCCCATTGGCATATTTAAGAGGAGGAGGGACAAAATTTGATTTGGTTGAAACATGATGACTTGAGGTGGTTGACAAGTCATGTTTAATAAATGTTGTTGCATGCTCATCATTTTAGATTGATTGGTTCTTTGCATGACTATCATTTTTTGTATGACTTGTGAAAGAATTTTAGTTGTATCAATTGGTGGGTTGGTGCTTGTAGGAGGGGTATTACTGTTGTTAAGAAGAGGATTGCTAGTTTTGGTTGGAAGAGGATTCGTTATAGGTGGAGGATTGCCAACGTTGGTGTTAGTTGTCTTAAGTGTGATAGAAGAAGAAAGAAGCTTGGTAAAGCCACCATTATTATGAGGAGTGTAATTAGAATTATCATCGAGGTTTTTAAATAATTGGAAACCACCTAGATTATTAATCTTAGTGGTTTCAACCATGTTACTTTTGGAATTGATAAGACTTGGTGATCTTGTTATGGGTGTAACAAGAAGATTATGAACATTGGTTTTAAGGGTATGAGTGTTGATGGGAGAAGGATTAGATGGTGGAATATTATCAAAATTAGTATTGAGAAGAGGATTAAGATGAATGACCCTAACTACATTACATTGTGTACTAAGTGGTTTTGGTTTAGGAGAAGAAGGAAGAAAGTAGATAGTTTTATTTGAAGTAATAAAATAAGTGATATTATTATCCAAATTCACAATTATGAATGTTATAGACTAAGGGAAGGATATAAATATGTCATCATGATGAGATAAGACTAAATAACCACACATGGATGATAAAAAGTGATAGAAAATACTATATGATCAACTAGGTCAATCCTATATAACAAATAATGGCTAAAAAAGGTCTATAAATGGTATATGTTTAACTAGATTGATCTTGTATAGTGAATAGAGGCTAGAAAAGGTATAGGGTTGACTAGGTCGACCCAATACATCATAAAGGAAGGATGATAAAGTTTTTAACAAGTTGTGAACTGAAATAAGACAATTTTTGTAGTTAATATAAGAAAGTAAGAACTAAAGGGAAGAAAATAGTCAATTAGATCCATGTTTTCTAATCAAATTGAGGGACATAATACAAAACCTTGCACCAATAATGTCCAACATAAATTTTTACACACACAATTGAGCAAAGAGAAAGCAATCAACTTGAAAAGTAAAGAGCTAACTAATTGGTCAACCTAAGATACTTTATTTATTAAGAAATTATTTTAAATGTGATCAGAAGTTGGTTGCTAAGTAAAGAACTAAATATTAATCTAAGGATGGACTCAATTAGTTTGGGTTGAATGGGACTGTAGTGGTAATGATACAAGCTTGGTATTGGGGCCTGCACCCTCACTTCACACACCGTAGTGATAAGGGTGATGAGTGATTAGTGAGAATATACCATTAACCATGATTTATACTTGACCAGAGTATCAAGTCAGCTTCCCCCTTGGTAATGAAATCCAAGTAGGTTGGCCTTAGGTAGAGAAATGTTAAAATGATTGTTTAGATTATGTGATTTGGATATATGTACATAAAATATAAATAATGAAACTAAAAATTTAATAGAAAACCACCTAATTAGACTATGTGAACTATTATAAGCATACAAACAACAAGAAAAGAAAGGTGTGAACTAATTACTAGCATATATAGATTAATTCTAACTCGAAACAAGGTATAGTGTTGACACTATATGCACAAAATATAGAACATGGTAGAAAGGGTTGAATATATACTATAGAAGAAAGTTTTAAAAATGAATAGGGTCAACCCAGTTATTTAGATAGCACATACAACACAAAATTGGGTCAATAGGGTCAATCTAGTTGACTATGTAGTGGTAGTTTTGAAGACTACAAACTGTGAAAGGAAAGACATAAAATAAAGAGATAGAGAGATATAAAATAACCTTGGTGGATCAAAGATGATGAAAATGAAGATTTATAGTCAATAACCTGAGAATATGCTTGAAAACTCTATTAACTAGGTCGATTGGGTCGATCAAGCTTTATAGAATCTCGTTGATGAGTGCCTAAAATGTAAAGAATTGACAAGAGTTGACCTAGTAGATTAATATGGATGGCTAAAAGTGTACAAGTTTGATTGGGTTGACCTAATAGTATGAATTAGAAGTTTGGAAACTTGTGCTAGGTCACTTGAGTCAATCATGTTGCATATTCTTGAAAACTAGTGCACAAATATTAGAACTAGGTTGATAGAGTTGATCCAGTATGATAGATATATGATAAAAATAATGCTCAATAGAATGAAAGTGATATAAATATTGCAAGGGATAGTTTCACATTGGGTTTACAAAAATTTAATATTTAGGTGGAGCAAAAATGAAGCTAATGATAATAAGAAAAGAAACAAAAATGGAAACATGAAGACAATCTAACAAATGATGTGATAGGATTCATGTTGGGTTCACCATAATGTATGCAATAAAAAATGCATCATGTCTATAAATCAATCCTTGATCAAATAAGATATATCATACCTATTGTTCTTATTGGGAATACATTTGTTAATTATGAGAATGACTAATATGGGGATCTGCTAGACCTAGTTAGGGAATCACTTATCACAATACATCATGTAAGGTAGAGTTCTAAAGTCTACAATCTAACACAATCATGAAACAAACCTAAAAGTGTCCTAGGTTTAATATTCACTCTATTATAATAACAATAAAGTAAATTTAATCTAGTGCACACCAAATCTTGTGGCATAAAGTGGGGTTAGAAACAAAACAAACTAAACTAAACATGCATAGAAAACATATAATCATGTCAATGTCTACTAAATCTTAATACAAGTAAGAGAGAATCACAATTGCAATATATTTATACTCTAACAAATAAGAAATAAAGTTAGGAATACTTACCTTGAATATGAACCCACCAAGCCTCAATATCTCCCTTAGCTAAGGTGATTTGCAAGATATTGTTATGGTATCTAATGATAACAAAGACAAATCAGATCTAAGATACAAAACCTATCTATGCATCTAAAAGACTTATCCAAAATACAATATCTATATCTCCAAAGATATAATACAACCCTAAACTTTATTCCTCAAGGAGAATGGTCAATAATCATATGTTCATTCACACTTATTCTTCTTTGCTTCTCTTCTCTACAAATGGTTGGAAATGAACTTGTATATATAGGTAGATCTTACCCTAAATACTCCTAGAAAGGTCAATTTTATAGGTCAACCATGGTCGATCCTATAAATTTTTTGAAATAATTCACTAGGTATGAGCTAGGGTGACCAAAGGGCTAAAAAACTGAAAAAGTGAAAAATACCCCTAAACTATATAGGGTCCACCCTGGTCAACCTAGTATAGATGAGAATATAAAAGGGAACTAAGGAAATACAAAGAGGATGAAAAGAAGAACAATATAAAATGGGTAAGGTTGAAAATAATATGCTTAGGGTTAATGGTTTTAGGAGACAAGTGTGTAGATGACAAGTAGAAAAAGGGACAACAATCTTACAAAGCATCAATGCTCTGTCGACCCCTTTCTTGGTGCACCGTTTGAGGCATGCACTTAGAGAGATTGAGACTCACTAGGTTATTAAAAGATAAAAAGTGTTAGTAATCAATAAAATTTTGAAATATTATATGTATACACAAGCTTTACATAGTCTAATTACATAAATTACCCAAGGAAAAATAACTAATTCATACAGATTTTGCTATTTTAAAGGAATTCATGGATCTTTTTCTAGATAAGCTACATGGTTTACCACCTATGTAGTAATTTGATTTTTCCATCGATATAATTCATGGATCTACCCTTGCATCTAAAACTCCCTATCATATGAATGTGGCTGACCTACAATAATTAAAGGTACAACTTTAAGAACTTTTGGACAATGAAAGCATCCAACCAAGTGTGTTTCCTTAGGGTGATCCATTGGTCTTTACTAAATATATATATAGTAAATTTAGGTTCTATATGATTACCACTCGCTTAAAAAGGGAAAAATTAAACATCGATATCCTTTTTCAAGGATATATGACTTGTTTGAGCAAATGAAGGGTGATGTAAACTTCTTGAAGACTAATTTGAGATCAAGCTACCATCAACTGAGAATTAAAGAAGAGGACATTCATAAAATAGATTTTATAACTTGATATGGAAATTTATGAGTTCAATTTTATACCATTTTTCTTGACTAATTATCCTACACCCTTCGTGAATCTTATGAACAACATGTTTAGAGACTATTTGGACAAGTTTGTGTTGGTTTTTATTGATGATATTCTAATTTACTAGAAGAACATGGCTAAACATGGTCAACACCTCCATTATATTTTATGAATCTTAAATTCATTATTTGGGCCACATTATTTCTAAGGATGAGATTGATATAGATCTAGTGAAAATAAATCCATAAAAGATTGTCCTGCTCCCATAAATGTGCATGAAGTAAACATCTTCATGGGCTTGGCTAGCTATTACTAAACATTTTTTAAAAACTTTTCAAGCATAGGCCATCCCATTACCTCTTTACAGTGTAAAGGTATTAAATTTTTATCGTAACCTTAATTTGAGGAAGATTTTACCAAGTTAAAAGTGCCACTAACACCATCTATTTTTATATTTCTAGACCCAAATGGTAATTTTGAAGTATGAGCTAATGCTTATAAGGAGGGTTATGGAGGCATCTTAACCCAAGATGTAAAGGTTATGGATTATGAGTCATTAAAACTAAAATAACATGAAAATAATTATCATATACATGACATGGAGATTACTACCATTGTCCACACGCTTAAACAATGGAACATTTTATGTTGATAAAGCCTTTCAAGGTGAAGTCTGATCACTATAGCCTTGAGTATTTATTCTCTCAAGATGATTTAAATGTATGCCAGTACAGGTGGCTAGAATTTTTGTGTAATTTTGACATAGACATATCATATGTCAAAGGCAAGGAGAATTATGTGGTTGATACACTCAATAGGTGAATGTACCTTATTACCTTGTTAATTTTACAAGGAAATCTTAGAAGTGATATTTTGGAACACTATATTTATAATGAATTCTAACATGATGTAAGAGTAGGTTTGGTTGATGATCATGTAGCAAAGAAATTATTGACTTTTTTATTGAGATAGATGGCCTTGTAAGGAATAAAAATAGAATTTATGTAATCAATTTGGGTGACTTGAGAAATCATATGTTGAAATAAGTGCATACAACACCTTATTATGCTCATCCAAGTGTCATGAAGGTGATACATGAGCTAATAAGTCTCTATCTTTGGCTTGGAATGAATCGTGATGTCATTGATTTTGTGGTAGAATACCTAAAATGCCAACAAATTAAAGCTAAGTATTTCCATCTAGGAGGGATTTTATACCCTCACAATATTACAATAGAAAATTGGTCTATAATCTCATTTGATTTTACTATGGGGATATGTAAATCATGTAATAAGCATGATATTATTCTTGTGGTAATTGATAAGGCCACTAAAGTTGGCCCCTTCATTGCTAAAAATTTAATGATCGCACTTCTGCATTTGTGGAATGTTTCATGAAAGAAGTGGTTAGATTTCATGGCATACGTGAAGTTATTATTTTAGACTGTGATAAATTGTTTACTTCAATATTTTGGTATACTTTGACTATAGCCTTTGGAATATATTGAATTTTAGTTCTTCATATCATCCAGAAATGGATGGTCAAACTAAAAATCTCAACTAGGTGGTTGAAGAAATGCTATGCATGTTTGTCATGGATCAAAATAGTAAATGGGAAGATTAAATCCATATTAATTTAATTTTCATGCAATAAATATATTACCTTTTGAAGCTCTATATGTGCATAAGTGCAGAACTCCTATTAGCTCGGAGAACTTGGAAAATAGAGTTATTGTTGGGCCTGATTTATTGATGGAATATGAAAAGAATATAGAATTGATAAGGTATATTTGAAAGTGGAAACATATAAAAAAAAGAGTTATACTGGTAAACAATAACCCCACATGAACTCAACATGGGTGTTAAATTTCTCTACATGTTAGACTGTAAAAAAGTTCTATAAAATTTAGTAAAGATTATAAGCTAGCTCTACATTTTTTCAAGCCCTTTGACTTTATGGGAAAAATTAATCATGTTACTTATCATTTGGCTCTTCTTCCTTATCTATCAAGGATTCATGATGTATTTCATGTCACTTTCCTAAGAAAATATGTACCTGATCCATCTCATTTTTTGGCTTGGACTCATTTATAGGTAGGTCATAGAAAAGGAAAAGATCTAGTTGGAACCAATTAGAATCATTGAGCATAATAGAGTTAAGATATGAAATAAATACATATAGTAGGCTTTAGTGCAATGGGACCCATTGAGCAAAAGAAGTTCTACTTTGAAAGATGCACATATTTTCAAATAATATTATGCATGGATTTTTGACTAGTCACTGGGATGACTCCTTTTGAAGGGGGAGGATATTATGACCTCACCTTCTTATAATTTGATATACTATTTAGAAAATTATTATTGGTAATATATAACTGACTGCTATTTTATTTGATTAAGTTTGACTATATGATTGTACTTGATGCAAGGGTATTTATACTAAATGATTGATGATTTGGCATTTTTAATATTATACTTGATGATTTTTATAGATGATTACTAAAATTAATATTTTTATTATAGTCCTATAATCATTTATCAATTATCTAATTAGGTACTACTGATGTACTTTTATGACTATATGTAAAATATTATGATCTAAGTTGATGCTAGTAGTGGTATATTAGGGTACTAAATTGAATTTTGAGTGGTCAGATAAGTCCAACCGGTATTAATGATTTTCAATTATATTCCCCATCATTAGACATCTCAATGTATTTATTTTTGTGTCATTGTATTGACATTTATACCCTATCACATTTTTTTTGTATACTTTTTGGTACCACTATGTTTGATTATTGCATGTTGAATTGGAGTCATTTTGATTTCTATTATTCTTATTTTGTGACTTGCAACAAACTACTCTCTCCTCCAAAAATAAATTTGCTTGCTTGGTACTCCCTTCTGAACCATGCATACCTGCTTGGACCTTATTACTTTATTGTAATTATACTCTCTAAGACCTATCTAGACCTAACCTTAGCATCCCATCCCTTGGATTGTTACCAAGACTATTGTTAAAAAGGTAGTGCCATGTTAGATGGTTTGATGGCTTAAACCTTTGAATGGGGTTTATGTTGTTAATTTTTTTAGTAATGCCAATTGGGTTTATTATTATTAATTTTGGTTGATTTTGTTACTATTTATTTTTAATGGGGAGTGACCATTCTAGGGGTTCATTTAATGACCATTGCATTGATTGGGATATTTTGGTAAGATTGTGTTGGAAAGTGTTAGCATCAATACATGATGATTTACCTCTCCTCACATTGAATGGGTATAGAGATTTTGTACAGTTATATATTTGTTCAAATATTCAATAAAAACATTTTACTACTGATGATTTAAATATTTTAGGAATATTGGAGTCTTATTCCTAATTTAGTTAAAAGTCTAAGTTGACTAAATCAGCAAATAATATTACAATAATTTAACCACTAATTTGGTATAATTTATTTGATCTTAAAAGCTTTCTAAAAATATTAATGAAAGAGAAGAAATGTAACTTATCTTAAAAATAGGTTGATATAGCTGAGATATAGGTTGATACTATCTGCGCAATACTAGGACAATGTCATGAATCTAGATTTGTATTTCACTTGGTGAAAGGATAGGACCTTATAAAATAAGACACTTTAAAGTCCATCATTATAGACCAAGTCCTACCATTATTGTTCAATATTGTCACAAAGATATAAGTTTTTTACATTTTTTTTATTGTCCCTATGTGAGCCTATATATGAAATTTTGAGTCTTGAATGTCAATGGAGCTCCTTGTAGAGAAGATTTAATAATCAAACCTTAGACCTTCATTCTGCTCAAATGAAACTTGAGTAAGAGGGGGGTTAGTGTGTCTAAGAAGAATTGAACATTTATCCACACCCTTTGTGTGGGAACAATACTGACATAGTAATACTCTAAAGATGGATCAAGCCATATATAGTTCTCCCACTTGATGTGTTTTATGAAATAGTGTTATGTGAATGCAAAAATTCTAAACTGGTTGTGCTTTAGGTGGTTAGTGACTAGTGTGCGGGTTTGAATATGCTAGTAGTTGTATTGGATGGTTGTATACATAGAATAGTGAAATTTACCTTAGTGGTATTACTTGTATTCTTTCTTGCTTTTGTAATATTTACCAACCCCTTCTAAATGAAATTTGAATGGGGGATTTTATAGAGATCTATTGGTCATGGGTTAGATGTATTCACACTAGGCCAAAATAATGAAGAATAGGAATCAGAAGGAAAATATCATTTGGGCTCAAAATGTGATATTACAAGAGCACCAAAAATATGACACCATAGGGTCTAGTGTTATATTCCAACCCAAGTACTCCTATCCTATAGGTTTAGGACCTAGGGGATGGAATTAGCATAGGAAATAGAGCCTTTCTAAGCTAGGATCAGGTCTCAAAAGTCTATACATAACCAGAAAAAGGTGTTTGGAAGGGTCATGAGAACATGCAAGAAGGTCCTATGGATTAGGTGTCACAAGCCACACTCAAGCTACCAATTTGGACATTTTATATGACTATATTTACCCCCTTTATTCTAGTGATGCAATAAAGTGAAATACTAGGATAAAGGAAAAGTAGAAAGTGTACCTAAACCTACCTACAAGGGTGAATCCTATGAAGCCATGTGATGCTAAGTGTGCATAAAGAGAGCAAATTGTGAAGTGTAAATTTATAAGAGAAATTAAAGAGTAGATCGGTTCTTAGTAGATACACTATCTAAAATAAGAATCTACAAAATCTAGGTAAGAGAGAGAGAGAGAAGAAGAGAAAAGAATGAATACACCTCACCAGATATGTGAACTAATATAAAAACATATTGTGATGTTGACTGGCATTAAGTGATGCTAGATATGTGTTGCACCAAAATTAATCTGGTGAACTAAGCTAAGTGTTCAATTCCTTAAGAGTGGCTGAAGAATGCAAACACTGTCACTTTGGCTCTATCATCACCCACTAAGTGAATCTATGTGATCATGTATGTGATAATCAATGTTTGGACTATGTCTCTAGTCTTTTTAAGTAGGTGGCTCAATATTACAAAGGATATCTAGACCTTTGGCTCCATTATAGACCATTAATTGAAGCTATGAACTGATATTAGTATGAATGTGTATTGTATGAGATGGATCATAAAGCTCATGAATGTTATATAATATGATAATGTGGCATGGATAACTAAATGTGTTCTAGAAACTAGGCTAATATTGGCCAACTCTGGAAGGAGGAGATTAGGCTTGTATGAAAGCTAATCTTAAAATGGAAATTAAGGTTATATGGAATCCACTTGGGAATGTGGAGGTTAGGCTTGCATGAAAGCCACTTCAAAATGATGCCAAAAACCTATATATGGAATAAGTCATTCAACTATTGAGAATGATTGGGTAATATATTAAACTTAAAAATAAATGAAGTCAAATATACCACACACATTGCCCATAATCACTAGTCTGTGTAACATAGATTTTGATCTGGAAGTTATACCAACTTTTGAGTCTGAAGCTAGAAGCTAGACCCATCATGTTATGCATGATGCCCCTTATATTTGGATTCTATAAGAAAACTAGTATTGAAACTACTGAATCTACACTAATCTATATGTAAAAAACTATAGTTGAGTTGACCTTTCTACCTATTTTTGGAAAATTTAGGTTTTTTGTTGTTTAGATAGGAGCACTATAAATAAGACACCCTATTATCTAGCGTTATTGTCCATGTTTGGTGTTGGTTTCCTTTACTGAAACTAATGACTATTCTATAATCATCACTATTTTGTAGTTTATTCTACGTGGTTTGACCTCTGTTATTATTTTGAGTGTTCTAAAAATTGATTTTTTTACTGATAAGATCTTTGATATTTATGATAAAAACCCTTTTTTATTACCCCCTCTTTTGAAGGTAGGAATGAAGACCCTATAATGACTGCCCTCATAAGAAAGAGCCCTAAAATTATGTTATGCTATGAAATACATGATATAGTAATGATAATCAAAATATATCTAAAGATATAACATAGTTTATATTGGATATTGTTAGATCAATAGGGGTATACCTAGATAAATATAACAATGTAATAACATGTTTAATGTACTAAATTGAAATTAGAAATATTATTTGTGAGTTATCAAAGAGGGATAGAACATGATGTCCATCATGGCATCCAAAAACTCAAGATAATGCATGATGTGGATCGTGGCATTGTAAATAGTTGAGAAGCAAAGAAGCAACAAGCACACAAGGCAAGAAGCAATAAGTAGACAAAAGTGGTCAAGGGGACAATAAAATAAGGGACATGGGCACATGTCACTCAAATAGAAAAGCAAGCATACAATACATTTTCAAATGCCTATATACACACAATTGAAAACAAACATGATTGGCACGAGGGCCACAATCACATAGAAGATTACAATAAAAGAACATTTGCAAATGTCTTAAGGCACACACAAGACTTGAAACAAAGGACATTGCCAAATGTCCTAAGGAACATACAAGAGACAAAATAGGAACTAAGAAATGCAATCATATCTATCTAAACAAAGCAGGGATGGAAATCATGTAATGTGATATAAATACAATCACATCTACCTAATCAAAGAAAGAAGTGAAAGTATGCAAAACATGTAGTTTAAGACTAGGTATATGCTAAGAAATACACAAGTGTTATATCCTAGTGAATATTGATAGAATAATTTTTGTATTTTAATAAGTAATATACATCAACATGATAACTACAGTGTGTGGGTAGGAATGACATAACTTGGATGTTGTAGTCATGTAGAAGATGCCCCCAAAGGGTAAATATATCAATGTATGTCTCGAATGTAGAAGTAGGATGCCCGCTCAATGGGTAGAGTGAATAAATCAACTATTTGGAAGTCACTGGACACACACAAAGAAGATCAAGTGAAGTATGTTAATATAGATAAATTAATAGACAATAGCATAGAATAGTAGAATGCAAGTCTAGCATGGTAGTAGAGATGTAAATCATGGATAATGCATACAATTGAAATGTTTTTGTCTTTTTGAATTATTTGAATATTTTTGTATTTTTCAATTTTATATTGTTTTTAGTATTTTGACATATTTGAATGTTTTTGGATTTTTTATATAATCTATGCACAATCAATCATGAGGAGACTATGTACAAGAAATATTGATAAACTATGTACAAGTAAGGCTGAGGAGAGATGACACTAACTAATGAGTCTCATGGGAGACTCCCTATCATGATGTCATGTATCAAAGAGAGGGATCATTCATGATCATGGAGGATGACAGAAGGGTTGAGATTTTGACTCTAAAATCTATGTATGTTGTAAATGCTCTAAAATATCTATAGTGGAAACCAACTATTGGGTTCCACTATAAATCTGAGAAGTGGATGCAACTGTAGGGATCTCAGGGACCCATTTGGTAGTAGGAGAAGTTCTCTGAACATGTGATCTATATGTGGTTGCATGAGACCTCAATCATATTACCTTGGGTGTGAACATAATAGCTAGAATCTATCTAGATTCTTGGAACTATGGATACTAAAAAAGAGGAGTTAGTGTAAATGTATGAACTCTCTATGATATAAATGGAGACCTCGACTATGTATGAATCTTAACTGAAGAAATAACTAAAATTGGTGGAGAAATTGAAACTACTGGCATAACTGAAATTGGTAACTGCAAAATAGTAGATGGTTCTGAAGTGGGGAGTGATAACTCATATGAAACTCCACCAACTATAACAACTCAATTAGTGTGAATAAATTTCATGCATCCATGAATTATAGAAGGTACATCTCGATGTTTCTAAATCCATGGTCGACCAAGTAAAATATTGAAAACTCCTTCACTAGGAATAATAGTAAATGATATGGCCACATGTGTTGGACCAACCTATAGAGGAAGTAGTATCTCACAAAATGAAATTTATATGTACCCAATAAATTTATTGATAATTGTGTCCATTGGGATAATATCCTACTTTGAATATCCCAAATGTTGTAGTAATTTCATAGTGCACATGTTCACATTGGATCCATTGTCTATGAGAACACTATGAATGGCATGATTATGAATGTAAGATTTGATAAAGAGTACATGATGATACAAATGATCCTCAACTATCTCCTAATCTGAGAATGAGATTGAAGGTTTAGTTAGAACTCTAGAATTATATACACCAATTATGTTTCTCAAAGGGTTTAACTCAACTAAAGGTGTTTAATATGTAGCTGGTAGAGGATAGGCATGATGAACACTTGATATATCCCCTATCTCTTGTTTAGAATGTTGTGGGAAAGTATCTAAGTATATTTTAAAAGTTTTATTATATGTTTGCTTTTCCTAAGGAAGCTCAACTGAAATGCCAAGATCAATAATGTTTCCATCTATCATGTTATATATATAATGTTTCAAACTGACACATTTGTTTGTTCTGTGGCTAGTACCCTATGAAAATCTCAAAATACATTATGATCATATCCTGTGGAAGAGGATTATATGGATCAACTTCCTAAATAGGAGGGAGAGATATGATATTACATTCCAAAATCTGTTGTAAAACCTTGATTGGAAATACTGGTAGATTGGGAAAAATTCACTGAGGAGGTATAGATAAAACCACTGATTGAGGGGGATATGAAGCAACATTAAGTATTAGTTGATTTTAAATTCTGTTATAATTGACCTTTACTTTTTATGGGACTTTGATATTACTCTTGTTTATTGTTTTGGATATACTCATGTACTTGAGTTTTCCCATTAAAATTAGCTTGATTTTCATTTCTTTTAGTGTGACATAACTCAGTAAAGGAAGAGAACCTTTTGAATATTATTGATTCATGCAAAGCTAGTAGAAGAATATATTTGAAGAGATCTTATAACTCTTGATTGGCTATGGGGTTAGTCATCTTAGCCAAGATAGTCTTATATTAAAGAACATAATCTGTGAGATGCTCATTTTACCTTTGTTCCTATTGTGCAACTTGGGCATAGGAAACCTTATCACCAATGTTAATTCTAAAATGATCTAGTAACATGTTAGCTAAAAGATTGAATGCATTAATCAATTGATTTATTAGACTATAAAACCAATGAAAAGAATAATCCTTTAGACTCCATGGAACTAGCTTGGTTAGTAGCTAGTGATTTGGTTAGCTACATGAAAATATCTTAAATATGTCTCTATATCACTCTTTCCATCATATATAGTGAGCATGGGTTGAACAAAACCTTATGACAAGGGTGTCAAAGCAATATGATCTGCCAATAATGTATGAAGTAGAGTAGAATAATCCAAAGCCTATGTAGGTCTACAAGCACCTTGGTCGAGATGTAACAGCTTAGATTGAAATTTTTTTATCTCTTTCATAAAGGCAACCACATCAGGAGATAAAGGTGTACAAGCTGTAATTGGTGGTGCCTCATAAGAAGGTTTGGCTACTATAGGGGGCTATTGAGACATTGTTGCCCTTGTAGTGTCATGTGTAATTGGTTGCCCTATATTTTGAGAGGATTTACCATTGTTTGCTTTTTGTTGCTCTTCTTTTACTATTTTAAGCATATCATCTTGCATGTCAAGGTGTTTAATTAAGAGTTATTGAAGTTCCCTTTTATCAGTTTCACCAAAATTGATGTATTTGTCCATTATTAAAGTAGGAAAATAAATTAAAAATTGATTTCATTTTATTTAATAATTTGTAATAAGCAAAGTGCTATGTAAGAAATGTAATGAATATAGGAACTGTAAATTCCTAAAAATAGTAAATTGGGGAATGCATAAAAAGGATACGAAGCTCACAAACATGGAAGGTGATACCTCAAAAGCAATGGGACCTAGTATATGAAAATAAGGTTTTGAAAAATGATATTTTTAAAATTACTAAAAAAAATTAAAATATAATGTGAATTTTTTATTTATATATGCAGGTGAAAAATTAGAAAATATTAGAAAATTATTGATTTAAAGGGACCTAGTATATACAACTAGGGTTTGAAAGAAAATATTTTAAAAAACATTACTATTGAATTTTAAAATTTAATTTGATTTTTTTAATTTAAATATACAGGTAAAAAATTAGAAAAATATTTCTAAAATTAACAAGAAAATTTCCCTAAAGTTTCTAGGGTTTGTGTGCGAAAAAGACCTAGTGAATTCAAAAAGGGTTTGGAATAAATAATTTTTTAAAATTACTAAGGAATTTTAAAAATTAAATGTAAATTTATACTTTTAAAATATGTATAAAAAATTAGATAATTATTGGAAAAATCAAGAAGGAATTTAACTTATGGTTTCTAAGGTTTTTATATGCAAATGAAGTAAGTCAAGTTCACTAAATAATTTAATTATTTTGGGAATATTAGAGTCTTATTCCTTGTTTAGTCAAAGGTCTAAGTTGACTAAAGTAGTAAATAATATATCAATAATTAAACCACTAATTTTTAATAATTTATTTGACCTTAGTAGCTTTCTCAAAATAGTAATGAAAGAGGATAAATGTAACTTATCTTAAAATTGGGCTGATATGATTGAGACAGAGGCTGATACTAGACGTGAAATACTAGGATAATATCTTGAATCTAGATATAGATTTTGTTTGGTGAAAGGATGAGAGAAAAAAATAGGACACTTCAGGGTCTGATGCTTTAGTCCAGGTCCTGTCACTATTATCTAAACTAGTATGGAGATTTGAATTTTTTGGGTTTTGTCCACTATCCCTAAGTGAGCTTGGCTATGAAATTTTTAGTCTTGAATGTTGATAGAGATCCTTGTAGATCAGATTTAATATTTAAACCCTAGAACTTAATTGTGCTTGAATGAAACTTGAAAAAGAAGGGATGGTTAGTGTGTGTAAGATGCACTGAAGTATCCACACACCTTGTGTAGGCACGTTGCCTACAAATCAATACTCTAAATAGGGATCAATCCATATGCAATTCTCTTGTTTTCTTTTGTAATATTTTTCAACACCTTCTAAATAAAATTTTAATGGGAATTTATAAAGATCTATTGGTCATAGGTTAAACGTATTCATGCTAGGCTAACATAATAAAGAATAGAAATCAAAAGGAAATGGTCATTTGGGCTTAAAATACGATTGGATAGGACCACAAAAATGGGACACATTAGGGTCTGGTGCTATATTCCAAACCCAACGCTCCTATCCTATAGGCTCAAGACTAGGAGGATTAAATTAGCATGGGAAATAGAGCTTAGTTAATTTGGAATAAGGTCTTATAAGTCTATGGATGACTAGTTATAAGCAAAAAGGTATCTGGAAGGGTCATGAGAGCAACAAGAAGGTCCCATGGATTAGGTGTCACAAGCCACACTCAAGCTACCAATTTGGACATTTTATATCACTATAGTTGACTATGTGCATTTTTGAGAAAGATCTATGGGTTTTAAAATTTTATTCACCTAGTTGGGTTTTCAACTCTGCTAACTAATGATGGGTTCTAGGTTTCATGGTCTTATTTCATATGTTGGTTATTTTATTTTCTTTAGTCATTTTGTTAAACCCTCACCTAATGTTTAAATACATGTATATATATGGCTATACTATTGTGTTTATTTGAGCTAGTATGTTGTTAAAATGTAACTTGGACATTGTTAGTTTGGTTGTGTATTTCATTGGTGCATGTTGTTTATACAAAAAGATTAAGTTTTATATTTTGTTATTGGTTTCTTGGAATGAACTCTTAACTAGTTTTAATTAGGTTGTGACACTTTTATTGTCGACTGTATGTATATATGTTAAGGGTTGATGAAATTTTGAAATGTTTAGGGTTTTAATAAAGTTTTTATGAGTGTGTGTTATTTCATGGATTCTATTGAGGCCAAATTGCATATTATTCTAATGGCTTCTTTGAGAAAGATATTAAACTAGGTTCAATTTCAAAATAGTCAAGGCATAATATGTGCATTACATGAAAAGTTATGATTTTAAATCAAATTATTTTTCCTATTTATTCATTGACTAAGTTATATTCATATATATATATGATGTGGGTTCTTTAAAGTAAGGATTTTGATGAGGTTTTTGTGTTATTTCTTTGACAGCATCATATATATATATATATATATATATATATATATATATATATATATATATATATATATATATATATATACATATATATATATATATATAATCGTGGGTTCTTGGAACATATCTTTGACTGGGTTTTATATATAAACATGGTTTGTTTAATCGAAGCATATATATATGCTTCAATTAATTCTTGATGGCCCTATTGTATTATTTAAATGTCACATCTAAGTGGCTATGTTGTGGGAAACTCTATGCATTTCATTTTAAGGAAATTCCTATGTAAGACTTATTAACTTTCTTCTGTTGAGTTTTGGTATGAATATTATGTTTTTATATTCTACTGGGAACTTTAAGGGTGTGGAATGAAGTTTTTTGGAATTTCATATGTATATACTTGAATACCAGGGTTTGAGTTTGAACATGTAGTGTTTTATTGTCTTGAAGATATTGTTTTTATATTGGTTTTGCTTTAAATATTTATGGGTGTTAGATACTTGAGTTTATTGAATGCCTTATCTAGATTATTATGATTTTTTATTTATGACTTGCATATGTATAATTGTTAAGTTATATGTTATGCATTTTTATTTTTACTACATTATTTTTAAGTCACCATTCATAGAGTAGACCTGAATAACTATGTATTTAGTTGGTATGTCATATACATAGGATATAAATTTGTAGTCAAGAAGACTTAGATTGGCTGCATAATTGGATAGAGATCCATGTTGGCTATCTTGAAAGCTAAATAAATGTATTTATTTATTAATCCATTACCATATCATTTAGCAACCTGAAAATATTTATCCCTACATCTAATTTATGTATATGATGGGTTGGTTACTTATGTCTCAAGATTGTTGTCTTTTATTGTGTTATGTTGTTATGTTGATATCTCCACTACTTATGAACTTGATTGCTTAGTACTTAATGTAGAGAATATACCAAGAAACCACTCTTAACCTAGTTTCTCACTCACTCCCTTTGTCATTGGCTCACTAGACCAAACCAATATGCAAAATTCTAAGTTTCCTTTTACTGTTAGGTGTTTGCTAATATGTTCCTCAGATGTTATAGGGTCTCATAGACCTCTCATTCACATACCAACTCTCTTACAAACTCAACTCACACCTTTTTCCCTACTATGTTTTTTTCCTTAGTCATACTAGACCCATTTTTATCAATTTCCTTTCTATAAAAACTATAGCATAAAATATTGAAAAAATAATTATGGTTTAATCAACCCTCTATCAAGAAGAATCTATTTTCAAAGTTTTAGACCTAAATATAAGTAAAAAAACCTAATGAAACATTATAAAAATGATTTAATCACTTCCAATAAATGATCAACTAGATTCATACAAAATTTCATGGAAATTTGATTGTCCAAATGGATGATACGAGTTAATCCCTAGTTTAGGGTTTCTTAAGCACTATCTCAGCCGAGAGGGAAGAAAATCCAATTTTGAACATTTTATTATGTTTGAAAAGACTGTTAAGGATTTAAGTGTCTATCTCAAGCTTGATAAAATATTCCCATCATTTAATTTAGCAATCAATTCCACTGATATAGATTTCCAATTTTAAATGTAGTCAACTGTGTATGCAAATTCTAGTTTACAGGTCTGTATGCTTATGAGAAAGAACCTTATGCAAGAACAATGCAAAAAAATATTCTTTGAAGCTTAAAACCACCTTCACATGAATTACCATAACCATCCATGAATTTTATCACCAATATATAAACTTTTGTTCCCCATTAACATGTTCTTAGTCAACTAAATAATGACTATTATAGGAAAAAATAAGGCACTTCATACAAGTTTGCAATAAACAATAATTTTATTACCCTTCCCTCAAATACAAATCATTAACAAACATCATGTAACATATATAATTTTTTTACATCATATTTCAAATGGATTCAAAAACCATTTATTAATAAAATAAGCACATAGTTCACTTCATCATGAAGATTCTAGGAGATAGGGGCCTAAACATAGGATATGTCTTAACAACAATTATTTTTCTTAGTATTTATGGAATCCCATCATCATTGTATAAAAAAATCCTACCTATTGTATTTCAAATACATTATAATAAATTATCTCAATCAATCCTTTATCAACAAGCACATATAATGTAAACAATAATCTTAAACATCCTAATAGGGGTCAATGTAGTAAATCTGCTAAAACATGGTTCCCTCCTTTCTCTATATTTTTGAAATATCCTTTCAAAAAAAATCATTATACTATAAAAACCTTTTAAAATAGGTTATAAAACTTAATCTGTCAAAAATAAATCACATGCATTCTCATTAACCAATGAATGACCTTAATAGGGTATATTTATTCATTTTATCAACATCAGGGTTACAAAACATTCATCATATATTCTTTTAGAAATATTGTCAATAGATTTTCCATCATCTACACCCGAATGGAATATATTTATCACCAAAACAAAATTGAATTCCACATTACTAAATAAGATGCATAAGTGAGTCTTTCTCCTTTTCCACATGGAGGTTTCTCTTAACATCATATTTTCTTAATTTATTTTACACAACATGACATGTAAAACCATAACTATAAACAAATGACCTTATAACGGACCTGTTATGTTATCTCAAACTTATAGGCATGTTATTACATTTTACACCTTAATATATTTATCAAAATTCCTTCAAGAAGGCTTGATGAGATTCAAATATTAAAAAAATGCATTTTTGTGAGAAACTAATAATTCAAATTTTATGCACTGTCAAACCAACTAAACTCATCAAATGGACTAAATAAGACCTATAGAACCTATAAGACACATAATAGACTATCTAAGGACAAAATTGAAATAATTTTGGGGTCCTCAATGGATTCCTTTGCATCATATTACTAAGATAAGAAATCTTTGCCACAAGTTCTTGATGTTTCACTTAGCATATGATATTGCCTGAATACAATGAACCACCTCATTGAAGGTGTTTTCCTCCACTTTCCTTTCATAAAGGTGAACATGCACTTAGGTCCAAAATTTTGTCCTTTTCTACTTCATCTCCTTAATCAACATACCTACACACACAACCAAAATGTTAAGGAAAACATGTCTACTGACTTCTTCTTCTTGCCATGCATCTATGTACCAATCTTATTTATCTTCAAACTAATTTTCCTTGTCCTTAAATCCATCCTCAACAAATTATACAAGTATGTAATCCTTTATGTTAACTAATTATCCTTGTGCTTCTAATTACAATTCATGCACAGCTTGTGATTTTTATTTGCTTACCTCATACTCATGTAAACTCTTGACTTATTATTGTTCATCAACATCATCTTGAATACCTTCACTCTTTTGCATATACATGGGTTACACACTCATATTCACTATCCCATCTCCTTTATTGATTTCATGGTACTAATACATATTTCCCAAATCTTGAACATCCTTATCTTGTTCAACATTATTTTTCAAACTTTTATATTCATCTTCCACCACTTCTTTAGCTACCTACAACCCAACCCTACATCTTCATCACAAATCAATTTATTAGTAATACAATTTTAAGATTTCATGGCTCTCTCAGAGATTACCTCATTCTTGGATAATTCAACTTCCAACCTCTTCACTTCCTTAGTGTCAATCCCAAGCCACTTCCTTTCCAACTCATCTATAATATCTAGCTCTATTATGTTGTCCTCTCTCTCACATGCTTGGCTACAATGCTTACCTTGGATTTCTTGTCTCTTAAGTACTCTTTTTAGTTCTATACTTTCCTTCATTGGAAAAATATGTTCTGCCACCTCAAATTCCTATTTATACTTTCTCATGTCCATATTTATGGTCTCAAAACTTTGTATATTAATCATCTCAAGACAACTCACCTTGTCTTCTTTCCTAGGTGTTTTGATCAAATGCAAACTCTCCATTACTTGACTCCAATACTGCCTTGTCATCATCATGATTCTCTTATATATTATATCTTTTAACCTTTCAATGGGATAAGTGTAAATGTATTTCCATCCTTATTAATAATGTATGTGTTTGCTTGACCATCATGGATTGCATGCTTATCAAATTTCCATGGTCTCCCTAGCAATAAATGACATATATCTATAGGAAAAGTATCACATAACACTTGATATTTATACCTTCATAGCTGAAACTCAACCAAACTTTGTTCACATACCAATATTTTATGACCTTTCTAAACCCATGCAACTCTATATGGTTTTGTATAAGGTATTCTCTTCAATCTTAACTTCTCCACCATCTCCAAAGAAACAATGTTATTAGTACTACCACCATCAATAACCAATTTGCATAACTTACCATAAGCCTTATAGCAAATTTTGAACAAGATTATCCTTTGGGTTGGTTCCTTATCTTGATTATATTATAATAGTACCCTCTTCATGAGTAATGACTCATTCCTATCATATCCTCTCTCCTTATTCATCTCTCTAGTTCTCTATTGTTGCATATTACTACTCATATTCCCTGGACACTTTTTTACCTTCTATTCATCTCTATGGAAATTAAAACATTACCCTTGAAATATATATTTTGGTCCTTATCTCAATGGACCTTCATCTCTCAATTTTCCATCTACCAATGGTCTGATCTCTTTTTCATGTTGCTACCCCATGCCATCTTCCTGAACTACTGTTGCATGTTCGCGTGGTCTCTCTTGAACCACCTCTTAATTTACTCTCTCTTCCATTCTTAATTACAAAGATTCACCTTGATACGTAAAATATATTTATTCTCTCTCCCTAATAACATTCTCTATATCCTCCATTCTCATTAGTAATGGAGAAATTAGTTGGGCCACCTGGTCTACCATTTGCTTGACCAAATCATCTTCATTCCTATTAGCTCTCTCCGTGTAGCACTATATTTGATCACCTATCATAGAATGTAATTAAAAACATATTTTTAATCTTTTAAATAATACACAAAATCTTTCCCTAAGCTCTGATACCAAAATGGTGTAGAGCATATACCAAGAAACCACTATTAACCTTGTTTCTCACTCACTCCCTTTATCATTGGTTCACTAGACCAAACCATTGTGTTAAATTATATCTTTCCTTTTATTCTGAATTTTTTGATAATATTTTATTTTATTTCTATATATTCTCATATACCTCTCATTCACATACCAATTCTCTTCCAAACTCAACTCACACCTTTTTCCCTACTCTGCTTACTTTTCTCTTAGCCCTACTAGCCCTGTTTTGAGAAATTTTGATTTTGTATGGAATTATACCATATAATATTTAAAAAATAATTATTTTTTCAACAACCCTCTATCAATATTAGTATTTTCTCAAATTTTTAGTCCTTAATTCATCCTTTAATATCCTTTTCTAATCTCAAATTGCTCACTATTTCCTTTAATTAGGTCTCCTATGTCTTTATCACTATCTAACACACTCATACCTCAATATTAGTATGGAAACAAATTGAAAAATTATGGAAAATACTTAATCACTTCCAAAATATCAACCCCTTTATGCATTCTAAATTTAATGGAATTTTAATGGTCTAAATGTATGATATGAGTTAAACCCTAGTTTAGGGTTTCTTAAGCACTATCTCAGCTGAGAGGGAATAAAATCCAATTTTGAACATTTTATTGAGTTTCAAAATACTTTTAATGGTTTCTAGTGTCTATCCCAACCTTGATAAAATATTCCCATCATTAAATTTAGCAATCCATTCCATTGATATATATTTCCAATTCTAAATGTAGTCAACTGTGTATGCAAATTTTAGTTTACAGGTCTGTATGCTTATGAGAAATAAAATTATGAAAGAAAAATTAAAAATAATATTATTTTAATCTTAAAAAACCTTTATATTAATTACCAAAACCATCCATGAATTTTATCACCAATATAAGGACTCTTCTTTCCAATGAACACATTCTCTGTCTAGTCAAGAATGGCACTTCATACAAGTTTGTAATAAACAACAATTCTCTTACCCTTATCGAGAATACACATGATTAATAAAAATCATGAAAATTGTGTAAAATTATTATACAATATTTAAAATGGATTCAAAAAAAATTTAATAATAAAACAAGCACATAGTTCACTTCATCATGAAGATTCATGAGACAGGGGCTTATACTCAGGATATGTCTAAACAATAATTATCTTTATTTGTATTTATTGAATATTATAATCACCATAGAAAAAAATACTACCTATTTTATTTTAAACACATTATAATAATTTATCTCAATCAATCCCTTATCATCAAGCACACACAATGTAATCAATAATCTTGAACATCCCAACAAGGGTCTGTGTAGTAAATCTGCTAAAGTAGGGTTCCCCCAATTCTCTTTATTTTTGAAATATCCCTTTAAAAAAACTTCAATTAGAATTAAAACAAATTTTAAAATATGTTATAAAACTTATTCTATCAATAATAAATCACATACATTCTCTTAACCAAGCAATGACCTCAACAAGGTTTATTTCTTCATTCTTTCAACAAGGTTACAAAATTTTCATCATATCTTCTTTTCAAAATCTTGTCAATCCATTTTCCATCCTATAAAACCAAATAGAATCTATTTCTCACCAAAAAAAAACTGAATCCTATGTTCCTAAATAAGATGCATAACTGAATCTTGCTCTTTTTCCACATGGAGGTTTCTCTTAACATTGTGTTTTCTTGATTTCTTATACACAAAATGACATGTAAGACCATAAAAATAGACCAATGACCTTATAATGGACCTATATTATATAAAACCTCTAGGAATGTTATTACATCTGAAAACTTCATATATTTCTCAAAATTCCGTGAAGAAGGCTTGATGAGATTCAAATATTTAAATAATGCATTTTGGTGGGAAACCAATAATTCAAAATTTATGCACCATCAGACCAACTAAACTCCTCAAATGGAAAACATAAGACATCTATAAAATATAGGACACATAATAGACTATCTAAGGAAAAAATTAAAATCATTTTAGGTTCCTCAATGGATGACCCTGCATCATTACTCCCTCTCATCCCTAGTTGCCGCAAGCACCATTTAGTTGATGGTTGTGGTGCTAAGGGCCACGGATGGTTGGGCTCATAAGGTTGGTTGGAAGGTATTTTCCCTTTTAGTTACTTATTCCTCCATGATCAATGATGTTTTTAACACATGATGTAAGTTGGTAATGATCTAATTATATTAATTACACATTCTTTACTTAGTTGATTATGTTTAATGTTATTTGATTACAAACATAGTTAGTATGCTATTTTGATTTAATATTGGTTGATTATGCAAGTACTAACCTGTGTTATTAATGGAATTATGGAAAAGAATGGAAGGATTAAATATTTTTTAAATGGTAATAATTATAAATGGTTATATTGCTGAAGGTATATCATTTTACATGCTACGTTATTAGATGTTTGAACATTCTCCTTTATATTGCTAAACTATTATGTTGGCATTATTAACACAAAATTACTCTTTTAATTTAGTTATATGATTATGTTAACATAGATTATTGAATATTTTTAACTTATAATAATCTTTGACTTCATCAATGTAGTATTTGTTTCTCAATTTAGTTATATGATCTTGTTATTAGATTAGATTTACTTGATGATTATTAGGAGTAAATATTTACTTAGTCATATACATAGTGTTAATCAAAATCAAACATATTATATTGATAAGTAAAATATATCATTATATTGATATTATTGATGCAACAATAATATTTTTATTTGGTCATGTGCTCATGATAGTTAATAATGAGTAATAGATACCTAGACATACACATGTTTTCTTGATATAGAAACATATAGGTTTTGTTTGATAAAGTGAATTAGCATAATGATTATCATTGATAAATTTCAATAGATACTTGTGAATTTGTTTAAATATGATTATGGAATCATTAAAACATATATAAAACATGGATATTATTAATTGTTCCATCTATACATGGATTATTCAATTACACTAGCTACTGGTGCATACAGAAACATAACTAAAAACCCTTCTTCTAATACACATTCACACATACCTAGTTATGAATAAAGGTATGTATATTAAATATTAAGTGTTAATTTAATACAATAATTTAATATTAAAACATTTTTTTGAATGAGTAATAATTTTTAAGTTGATCTATTTCTTCCATTTAATATAAGATGTTTCGTAAACATGGATATAATTTTCTGAGTTGGCTAGTTTATTACAAAGACTACCTAGAACGTAATTAGATTGGAATTAATGTATGAATGAATATATATTTAATTATAAAATAATGTCATATTACTCCAAATTATTGAAGGAGTTATCTAAATTTTATTTTATACTTCATTTAATGTTGTATAAACAAGTAATGGCTATATGTGTACTTGGTGATTTTCATATATTTGGATTGCATGTGCTTTCATTCCTTTTATCATAGATGAACTTGTTTGAATTGATGCACCATGGCATGACTAACATAAAATTATAAAATTTACATTATTTGGAAATTCTATTTGGGTTTTACTGAACTTGAAATTTAGTTGAATTTTTGTGTCTATGAGTTGAGTGCATTCAGTTGTATAAAAATCATCTATTGTTCATGTACTTACAAATCATCTAGTTCATTTAAGATATTTTGAATATAATATTAGTTTATACTTGTTAAAATATATAATAAAATAGTTTATTATGCTTAATGGCATATATTTACTTAGATGGTAATGGAAAATATTATATAAAGAGAATTTCTCCTTTAATAAATTCCTTTCTCTATGAATAGTTAGGGTGATAGTGGTTTATTGGTTTAAATAAATTCTATGTTTAAAAATGACTAAAAATATTGGAATATATATATATATATATATATATATATATATATATATATAGATACATACATACATACATACATACATATATATATATACATACATACATATATACATACATACATACATACATACATACATACATACATATATATATATATATATATATATATATATATATATATATATATATATATATATATATATATATATATATATATATGTTTTTCCAATTATCTTTATGAATTATTATATTATTGATGATTAATTGAATGCATACTCTTGGATATATTATGTTTTTAATTCCCTTTGTTTTACTATATCGTATTGCCTATGCCAATATAAAGTCATAACATGGATTCAATTAAAGGATATCCATGAAGGTTATTTGATGAATGATTATATTGGTCATAACTTTATCACTGTTGATTTTATTCTAATAATTGTATTCATGCTTATTAATTAAATGTTGTGTGAAGTAATAATGCAATGGTTTGGTGGCATCTAGGCCATGAGATGATTACAACATTGGCTGGTAGCACTAACAGATGCCTATGAGGCCTTGAGTTTCAATATATTTGTGTTATGTTCTTTTTTATGAAATAGTATTTTTTGATACATAATTAACATAAATTTGCATGTGTTAAATTTATTTATGGTTTCTATTTATAATTTACTTGTCTAAAATCATGCTTGATTGTAAGATTAGATCAATTAATTAACATGTACTTTTAACATAAACCTGTTCTAACCTAAATGATAACATAGGATGTTAGAGTAATATTTTCTAGTCAAATTGATCCTAAGAACATAACCATCTTCAAGCATAATTTAAGCCCAATGATGAGAGTGAGGTATTTACCTAGGGTTAAGGACGTATAAATGGTCCTATATGGAGGAACGAGTGCCACATCAATATGACCTAAACCCCATAAACATCTATGAAGGTACTATGTATGTAGTTACCTGTAGATAATTACTTTAGTTCACCTCCTTTAGTTTAGATTATGTGTACATGAGTGTGCTATATGATTATCACTTACATTAGAAAGTGAGGTATTGTGTCTGACATGCATCCAAAAATGTACTCTGATATATAATTCCAATTTTTTGGGGGTTATTTCAAATATATTGGAGGTATGGAATCTTTAAGTACCTCTTCTATCTCTTCCTAATAATAATTGCAGGCATCATCCTCTTCATCATATTCATTGTATCCCTCAATCTAGAATAACTTCTTCTCAACACATCTATGTCCTTTGCTACACTTTATGTCATATCCTAAACACAATCCTTTCTCATGCTTCTCTTCAAATTATTTAGGGGCCAATCTAGTAGGTGGTGGAAATGGTGGTCTCAATATGATATGATCTCTAAAGTGAGTGAATGGATGCTCCTTGTGTGCCATGATAATAGAGTTAGAAACCTTAAGTGGATTAAACATGCATACCTGATGTTGAATGTGGTCTTTGAGGCCTCACAAAAATAGGTCATTCAAGTTCTCATCAAAAATTATCTCCACACATAAAGATAGGTTCTAAAAGTTATTAATATAATCCTTGAATGAACTAGTTTGTTGAAATTTTTCTAGTTGGCTAGATTAATTCTCTATTACATTATTGCTATAGTGTAATTTTAGCTCCTCTATAAAAATTGACCAGGTGACACTAAGATTCATCTTTATCTTTTGAGCAAACAACTATTGATACCAAATGAATTGTTAAGGTTATAGATACAAGGATACCATGGTAACATTTTTCACACATGGGATATAATAAAAATAAAAATATTCCATTTGTTTGATCCAATTGAGTGGATCCTTTGCATCAAATTTACAGATATCTACCTTTGGTAACAAGTTTCATTGTGGTAAGGTAATCTGATTTGGATTAGGCTAGTTGGGATATCCACCTTGGTGGGGTTGTGTATTAGTGATTACTAGTTTATTTGACTGATTATTTTGAAAATACATCATGATATTTTCCAAACTAGATTTTATGTATTTCATATCATATTGTCTGCGTTGCATCTCACTTTGAATGGCTTGCATATTATAGTCAAAGTAGCTCACATTGTGATCTATCCAAGAGAAAATTAATATAAAGGGTCCATTAACTCCCCATACTAACTCCATATCTTCCCTGTGAAATTTTTTACTTTGGGTTTCATCACCCTATCGTTAGCCCCTATTCTATGGTCTTGCCATAAAAGGGCTTGACAATGTCAACCCTGATTAACACTTATGAAATAACTTTAACGAAGTGATTTTATACTTATCTTAGACTAAAATAAGAAACCAAAAATAAAATACCCAAACTATATTTTTCTAATATTTCCAAAAATATAAACTAATCTAAAAAATTCCTTCAGTTGTGAACTATAAAGTGAATTTATGAAAAACCCTAAAATGCAAATAACTTTTTCAATATAGATCCAATTGAGCTAAAATTTTATAGGAGGCTTAATTTAATTATTTTAAACCTCAATTAAAAACATTAAAGATAAATTATTAACCATTTTCAAGATATATCTAAATTCCAAGATTGAGGGCTTTTGACCTGATAATGGCCCAAATCGATGATCTGATATCACTTGAAATTGTATTACTTAACCAAATAAGCATAAAAATAGAAATATATCATAATGATATGTAAATATAAAATTAAATATTAATAATAGTTAATCCACTTCAATGGGGTAACCTCCCAAATAATTGCAATAAGAAATGAATACTCCCATACGGGGATAAACAAATACCCATAACCTCCTATATACTATCTACCTAGGCCATGGTTAATCCATAGGCCAACCTAATATCCCAATGAAAATAAAGATAAATTTGATATAACATCAAAGAAGGAAACATATGCCATAATTACGTTATTCCTATCCTGATACATGTGATTGGTTAGGGGTGTAGTAGTGTTGCTAATAGATACTGTTAGATCTTTTCAATGGTATAGATCATAGATAACCCATTACATTCTATATTTTTGTAGTTTATTAAACCATATCAAAAATTTTACATATAAAGTATATAGGGTGATCCAAATTACCCTCACTAAGATGAGCAATTATAACATGAACCACCATGCTAAAAGCATCATTATGAATGTGGAAAGTCTTAATCTAGTCTCAAAAATAGAGAAGACGTGTGGTGATAAGCTTATCCTTTAAGTAAAAAAAGGATTCTTGGTGAGAATTGGTCTAAATAAATTGACCAATTTATTTTAGTAACTCCTATATAAGCATTACAATAGTAGCATATCCACAAATAAAATTTCTATAATATCTAGTGTTCCATAGGATTGCATGAACTTCTCTCTAGGTGGTCAGCACTGGAAGTAGAAACATGACAATGATCTTCAATGGGTCTACTAAAAGTTTTCAAAATAAAAGACATGACCAAGGAAAACATTTAATGGGATATCAAAGAGTCATTTATTTAAATTGAGAGAAATCTAAACATTCTTGTAGTACTCAAGCATGAGCTAGAGATTGGAACAAGGGTACTTTATTGGACCATAGACCATCTAGTCATAAAGATAGAATTGAGGTAACTTATGGGTAAAGGCCTTGAAAGATTCAACTATGATTTGGGATAACATAGTAGGGTCACTATTTAATATTAATGACATGAAATTATAAGCTAAATATCTCCACTCAATTTGATATGTCATCCTGGGCCTATCATCTTCCACAATATGAACTTGATAGTACCTAGAGAAGCCATCCATGAGGCATAAATTTTACATATAGAAATGCCTTGAAGGATCTCTTTAGTGAATGGAATTAGGAAAGGGTTGGTAAAACAAGAAACATTAATAATTTTTTAACACACATAAATTTGTAAGCCTTCATTTTTTTGACAATTATTACCATAAGACTCACCCACTCAAACATATTTCTTGCATCCATATTACAATGTTGTTTATGTGCATACAAGACATTAACATACCCAATTATCTCTGTAAACTTATGTTCATCCATGTTATGAATATATTAACATTTGGATTAATTAAATTACATTTAAAAACATACATAAACACTAAATATAGACCCCAATAAGAAAAGGAAAGGTGATAAATAACATGCAAGTGTTGAAATATTTCAATGTGTGTTGGGCCATAATAGTGATTAGTAATGACGTTGTATTTTAGGTGATACCATTTTCAATGGGACCTATATTCTACACCAAACCCATAATCATGTTAGTGATTATAATTAAATGACATTCATCAGTAATTTCAAATGTTTCTCTTGCTAAAGGTAGATGAGGATGTCAATAGCATAGATTTGATTACAATAGGACTCCAAATTTGAAGTGAGGCTTGAATCAATTATGCAATATCATTAATATGGTGACAAAAAATTTAGGTCAAATATTATATCTTGTTGCTTCCATTCATACATATTACCAATATATTAACACCTAAAAAAAAGAACCTTACATTCATCCAGCATTCCTTACACAATTCAAGCATCTGCTAGTATAAAAATTGACTTGTAAACATTGACAATACTCATGGGCACAATTATATATAATTTATTTAGTGTTAGTAGGGTTTGAAAGGTATAAATTAAATTTACCAAATTATTTTGTAAATTTTTTTCATATTTAATAGTAAATATAACCATGGTCAACTACTCAGTCTATTATCTTGTATCGATTTAACTACCCTATATTTGAGTTATCCATTAAGGTCCTAGTTGAAAGGTATAGGCAATTTTGATATTCATAACTAGTCCCTTCATCATATTTATATTATATATTATGTTTATAGAAGATAAATATAATGAATGAAATTTGGCACATTGGTAAAAAAATAATCCAAACTTATTTTAATTATGTAATTTTTACAAGATTTGTTTTTCAAATGTCAAAAATATAGACTAAATTGTATGATTTTTATTAGACTTATTTTTTAAGATTGAAATTATATTTCACCTTTAATATTAATAAAGATGCTACACAATGAAATACAAATTTCACCACTGATATAATCACATAAACCATTTACTAATGAAAATGATCATATAGGGGATTTCTATTGAATATTAAGTCAATCATGGAATGATATTATCAAAGAACATAACCAAAGATGATTACCACACCATTTGAAATCATAAAAAAAAATATAGTTATATTGTTACATACAATAATTTTATTTTAATAAATGTGATATGAAACTATAAATAATATGTAATTAAAAAAATTATTTTATAACTAATATTTGATAGCATATAATTTAATCTTGCTATCACATTTATTTTATAAAAAATGTTATAATTTATATTCCATGTTTTTTAATTAATAGATATATTAACATCCCATAACAACTAGGATGAAAGGATAAAAAAGTGTACCAAACAAAACTCCAAAGAATAAAAAATTATATTAAAGTGGCCTCCAATATGGACATTGTGTCAAACACCTCTAGTGTCAAGAATAATTTAAATTAAAATAATTTATGATTCATCTCGTTCATTATAGATGGCCAAACTTTAACAATATTGATATAAAATAAAAATTAAGGGAAGTCTTTAAAGTTAATGAACCACAAATTTGAATCCTTTTCTCCTTTTGTATTCCATCTTCACTTGTATTTTTTCAATTGAATGTTGAATGTGCTTCTCAAGGGAATCTAGGGGATTTCAGTGTTGGATGCATCCTTTGAGAGTACACTAGCTCTTTTATCAGGGCAACATCTTTATGTCTTTTTTAGGGTATAAATAATGAAGTCAAAACTCATGCATTGTCTTTGTCATCAAATTGGAGGAATTATAAACACATTATAATGAACTAACACTATCAAATGGTTGTCAAAATTTTATTTGGCTTACTTAGGAGTGTTCTCCATTGACCTACATTAATATTCAATATTATCATATTGGAGGAGGCTTTTATAGAGGAATTTATATAATTTTTTGTCTAATAAAATAATATTAATAATACATAACATATTTTTATCTATATGATATTTTTTTACCATACATATGTTTATATTGTTCTAACTATTATTTAAACATTGTTATAATATCACGTAAGGATTATTAACTTATGAATATTGAAACATGTTATGTTTTATCCATAAATTTCATAAAGATATGATCCTTTATTTATTTATTTATTATAAAATATTTTAATATGTGTTGTCACATATAACCATTACTATAGATCATACACTACTTTTTACTCATTAGTGCATGTAGGTATAATATTCTTTTCCATCATATAAATTACATATGAAGATTATCATACCAAGTTAAAAATTCCATGTAAATGTTTCTTAGGAAGATTATGATATAGTTAGTTAGGTTCTAAATTATAAGGTATTTCTCCTCAATCATCAATTTATGTAACTCTAAAATATCTCATCAATAATGTATCTTAGAAATGTAAAATATCAAGATTAATGCCAAGTTTTGATGACCAATGATACAAATTCAATGTTGGTAATTAAATACCTATATTTGATAAATAATTTTATTATGAGAGTGCCACACCTTTGATAATTACCTCCAATGTAAATCCCAATGTTGTTTATGTGCATATAAGACATTGACATACCAATTTTTATATTATAACTTATGTTCATCCATGTTTTGAATATATTAACATCTATAGAAATTAAATCAGTGTTAATAACATATGTAAACAACAAACCTAGACCCTAAGAAGAAAATACAAGGTGATAAAGAATGTGCATGTGGTGAAATATTTGCACATGAATTGTGTGGCAATAGTTAGTAGTAATGAAAGGGTATTTTAGGTGATACCATATGGTAGGTGGCCTATATTGTACACCAAACTTGTAATCAGGTTATTGGTTGGAATTTCATGACTTGTATAACTCATCTCAATGTTTTATGTTATTTAGGGTGGAAAACAATGTCAATAACATTGATTTGATTACAATAGGACTCCAAGTCTTATGTGAAGCTTGATTCAATAATGTAATGTCTCTAATGTGAAAATAATACATTGAGGTCATAGAGTCTATAATTTTTCTTCCATTCCTTTATGTTTTCAATATATTAACACCCAAAATTAAAACATTGCATCCTTTTGGCATTCCTTACATCATCATGTAAACTAATATTATATAAATTGAGATGTAGATACTGACACTACTCATTATCATATTTATATATAATGTATTTAGTGTGTTTCACTAATAGAGGTATAGATAAAATTGAGAAAAGTATTTTGTATTTTTTTCATCTATAATAGAGCTAACCATGGACAACTAGTAGAGCCTGAGTCAAATGGAAAACTTGATACATGAAGTGATAAATAAGCAAGGCTGATCAACTTTCCACTTAGGTGTCAGTGATACAAGATTATAAATAAAGATATGTTGCATCTAAACGATGAAATATTTAAGGAAAAATTGGCTCCTGATTCAAATCTAATGCCTAATATATATTGAATCAACATGTTTTCTTAGGACAACCATGGTACTTTTTTAATATGTTTCTTGGAAATTAGCTACCAATTATGGTGAGCTAAATTACTGCTTATAGTTTAAATTATCCTGGAAATGTCTTATATAGTTATAAATACCTGTAGTCTTTGTGGGAGTTCATTTTAGTACCTTATTAAATATGTTTTAATATTTACATCTACCTCATTTTCACTTTATTATTTTTGTAATAATGTGTCATGACTTAAAATAAGTACTATAAAAATAATTTTAAAAAAAATATCACTAAATTTAATTATCTAAACAAAATCATTATCTTTAAAATTATTAAAATAAAGTTTCTTGTAAATCCCAATGTTATAACCCCCATAATTTATTACTTTATAAAATGACATTAAAGGGTAATGTCCCTTATAATTATTTTATCTGTAAATAATGATTTAAAATCTTAGTCATGTAAATTGATATTGATAGATGAAATAATTTGATTACAAAACGATTTACATTTTCTAGGTTTTTAAAAACATGTGGATGTGAATGGATATGAAAAAGCATAAATATAACACCAAAAATGTTTAAAATTTCCCATGAGTTTATTTAAAGGAAGAAAAGAATCAAGGTGACTGTGATTCAGTTGTACTAGTTATTTTAAGGTTCTTCAGTCATCTAGATTATGAAAATGTCGACACAATGTAAATATGTTAAAGAGAGAGCTAAAATGTTTGTATTGATATTTTATGATAATTGTTAGGATTTGGATTATTTGATATGATGATCATATAAAACATGGTTGGAAGGTACTTGGACTTTTTAAATGTTTGGTTTATTCCCAAACCATCCTGTGTAAAAGTTGCAACGTCCATGAAAGGAATCTAAAATTTAGAACTAGAAAACTCTCAAGGTAATCTTGAGTATCTATTGTATGCATGTAATTAGAAATTTATAGGCCAAACATTAATATTTTTTTTTACAATTCATGATTAGATAATGATATATTTTGCCTAAAACTTTGGTTTTTTGACCAATGAAGGTGAAATTCTCTCAATCAATTTAAACCTCTAAATGTTTTCAAATGAATTAGAAGAGGCACCTTCTATCAAAAATATAACACATCTATTAATGAGGGTATTAGACTACTTGTAAATATAAAAATATAAGGGTTAATAAATATATCTAAAATTATTGATGAGCATATAAAATTGAATAAATTTGGACCAATCCCCTTAAGTATGGAGGATATGCATTTGATGGGAAAATGTTAGCATATTATGTGACATTGTTGAGAATTAGAGTTAGAGAAATGAATGGATAATGACTAAGAATATCACAATAAAGTAATGATGAAACCAAAAAACATGTTTTTGTGATTAAAATGTCCATGAACAAGAAACTTTTTGAAAGAACATAAGAATTACAGTTCGACTTGTATATAGTTTTGAAAGAGCTTGTTAGACATAGGCACCACCAAAATCTTCAATGAAATAAAATGTATGGATAAAATAAGGGGGTAATATTAATTATTATTTTTACATTGAATCAAATTAGATAAAATAATGGAAATAAATAAACATTCTTATTCCTCATTGAAAATTTTCACTAAATATATATATTTTTATTTGTAGTGAAAAATTACAAGAATAAAATGAGGTGGTAAAATTCCTAAAATGAATGCCTCTGACCATATTCTATTATATATATATATATATATATATATATATATATATATATATATATATATATATATAACCCATCATTCATTTTGAAATTATTCAAATGGTCATGTATTTTGAACATTATCAAGGTTTTTGAGATTTAACTGAGTGATAATTATTTTGTTGGATGTTTTGGGTCTCTTTACATTTCATATCATCAAGAAAATAGATTAAAGCTGATACTAGGTTAAATTTTACATGATGGATTGTTTACAGTTTACACAACTATTATTGTTTTATTAAATCCAAGCATATTCCTTGTTGCATTTGTATATAGACAGTTTCTAAAGATAGAAATGCAAGAAAATACATGTTGTAAATTTTTATTTTTGTGTGGTAATAATATTATGTGATATTCATACTAACATATAAATAATAACTAAACTTAATTAAAGTTGTAACATAGTTTAAGTTAGAAAATCATTCAAATAAAGTTTCCCACCATATTAAAGGTATTATAGTGGAAACAAATCTTCAACTAGTGAGATATGACACTTATTTTATAATTATAGACTTTTATAAATAGGGAATTGTGATCCATATTTGAAATATTGGGATTGCATTGAATGATGTTGTGGAGAGATGAGAGGTGGATGAAATGGTCAAAAGACTTGTGATAAAAAAAATAAGGATAATAGATGAATAGGATAATCCATGAGATGAAAGATGCTTTGCCATCAGATAAGTCAAAAATGGAGGTTCTTCTTACAAAATGTTGGGGAAATTGTATCTTGTGTATTTTGCTTTCCATTGTTTTCCATGTATAGTATAATAAGTTATGATGAATTTATAATTATTATTTTGATTTTATCCAATTATATGAAAAAAAGTTTAATAACGATAAGTATTTTTTGTATAATGTTTTTTTTGCATGAACATTACATTCAATTTATATGAAATCAAATTGTATAGTTTAATATAAATCCTACTATTATATAATTAACACGAAATTGAGTAATAAATATTTCTCAAGGGGAATATAGGATCAATGAGTTCACATTATAGGTTTATTGCATGTATTTAGATATGACTCATGACTAGGAAATGGGCCTTCTATTGGGGATAAAAATGAATACTTAATTGTAGACTATATTTTATTAGAGGAGGAGTTTGGTTTAATTACATTATATCATTCACAACTATTAAAATTGATTGATTTTTAATGTCAATAATTAAATTTTTACAATAATTAAGAGTTAATTTATTTTAAATGTTAGAAATTAAAGGTGAACACACTTTTGTCATTACAAACATCAAACACTCTCCATGGGTGCCACTATATGGTTTAGACTCTACATAATTAATTTACATGATAACAAACAAAAAACATATATGAATTTTTTGTAAGTAAAAACTTGTATCAAACCACAAGATAATGATCAATAGTTGTTTTGTAAACTATTTACGTAAAATTTATCTTATATCACATAATAACAATCAAAATATAGACAATGATGACTATAATATGAGAATGTAAGTATAACATACATTACATCACATATTGACAACCAAAATCAAGAGAAGGACAACTATATAATTGAATCAAATTAGATAAAACCATGGAAATAAATGAACACTCTTGTTTCTCATTGAAAATTTACACTAAATATAGTTTTTTAAAATTTTAGTACACAATTTATGATATTAAAATAAGGTATTTAAAATCAAAAATAAATGTTTGTATAACCATTATCTATTTTTAACAAATAAAAAACATAATTTGTTTTGAAATTATTCAAATTATCATGTATTTGGAACATTGTGAAGATTTTTTTGAATCAACTGAGTGGTAATTATTTTATTGGATGTTTTGTTTCTCTTTACATCACCTATCATCAAGGAGAGAAATTGAAGATAATAATAGGTTACAGTAGATATGTTTATAGTTTACACAACTATTTATTTATTTATTAAATCCTATCATATGCACAAATTCCTTGTTGCACTTATATATAGGTAGTTTCTACAGATTGAAACGCAAGAAAATACCTATTATATGTTTAAAATTTTATGTGGTACAGATATTATATGATATTCATATTAACATCTAAATAGTATGTTAAATGACTTAAAGTTATAACATAGTTGAAGTTATGAAAACAATATAGTAAATATTCCCAGTGTGCTAAGGGTATTATAGTGGAACCAAATCCTTAGCTAGTGAGATATGGCAGTTATTTTGTAATTATAAACTTTTAAATATAGGGAAATTTTAGCCATATTTTAAATATTGGGATTGCAATGAATGATTTTATGAAGATATGAGAGGTGGAATAAATGGTGAAGTCATAAATGATAGGACAAAAAGGGGAATATATGAAGAGGAGAATCTATGAGATGAGAGATGTTTTTCAATTAGATAAGTCAAAAAAGGAGGCTCTTCTTACATAAATTTGGAGAAATTTTATTTTATTTATTTTTCTTTCCCTTGTTTTCCATGCATACTATAATCACTTGTGATGAATGTATAATTATTCTTATGATTTTATCCATCATATAAAAATTTAACATTGGTGAGAAAGTTTTGTATAATGTGTTTCATAAACATTACATTAAATCTATAATACATGTTTTATAGTTTATTAAAAATCTTACTATTATATAATCAACAAAAAATTGAGCAATAGCTCTTTCTTAATTGGAATCTGGGATCAATGAGTGCACATTCTAGGTTTCTTGAACGTATTTCAATATGACCCAAGACTAATAAATGGGACTTCCATTGGAGATAAATATTAATACCTACTTGTAAGTTGGATTTGATCAGAGAATAATTTCATCATCATTACATCATATCTTTCATGGCTATTAAAAGTGATTTATTTTTAATATGTTGGTCTTTAATTTTTTTTAATAATTAGAAGTTATATTTTTTAATGTTGTCCATTATAGTGAACACACTTATGTCATTACAGACTTCCAACACTCCCCACAGGTGTCATTATAGGATCTACTCTTGGGGTAATTATATTACATGATAACAACAAAAAATAACTGTATGAACCATTTGTAAGTAGAAGCTTGTACTGCATGATAAGATAACATCAAAAAGTTGTTTGGTAAATTGTTTCAGTAAAATAATGTATTACATGACATAATAACAATTAAAATCTAGAGATGGATCATTTTAACATAAGAACACAAAGATAACATACATTACATCACATCCTAATGAGAAAAATCAAGAAAAAGAAGACTATAAGATTGAATCAAATTAGAGAAAATAATGGAAATAAATGAACACTCTTGTTTCTCATTGAAAATATGTGTTAAATGGATTATTTTTATTTTGAAGTTCAAAATTTATGAGAATAAAATGAGCTCTTGAAATTCCTAAAATAAATTTTTGTATGACCAAAATCCATTTTGAACATTAAAAAAGCATCAATTATTTTGAACTTATTCAAATTATCATGTATTTTGAAGATTGTGTAGTTATTTTTGGAATCAACTAAGTGGTAATTATTTGGTTGGATGTTTCATTTCAATTTACCGAACCTACGATAAAGGAAACAGATTGACACTGATACTAAACTATAGTTGATATGTAAAAAGATTAAAAAGCTATTTTTTTAATTTAATCATAGCATATACAAAAAATTAATCTTTCACTTGTATACAGGGAGATTCTAAATATTGAAATGCCAGAACATACTAGCTGTACCTTTGAATTTATGCATGGTACTTGTAATCATACTTCTCATGACACTACTCCTCCTTATGATTACACATTGGCTCCCATGTAGACTAAAAAACTTGGTCATCATAATTTGAGACATTAACCACTCCCTTGTACCTTTTGTGCATGATATTATCATCCTTTGAACATCCCTAGTCAACTTTGGTCTCTTTTCATGACATACATGCACTATAGGGACCATGCAAGGCCCTTATAGGGACTTTTTGACCACCTTAGGCCTATATTTGACCTAGGTAATAGCTTAGGGAGGAAATACATGGCCTAGGATGCATGTTTCCTTCATAAAATTTGTATCCTAGGTTGTGACCTAGGCATAACACATGAAAAAGATCCCTGTTTGGTCCCAAACGGTTTGAAATGATTGGTTTTTGGGTTTTTAATGGATTCAAGTTGAGATATATGCCTCTTTGTAATTAATTTGAGCCTCTCTCCCTCTATCTTGATCATTATATTTCTCTAATCTTCCCACTTGATCAGATCATTAGAATTTTGGCTACGTCCTTGAATCTCTCTTGATTCTTGCTTGGCACAATTACTTTCTTTGTGACAAGGGATGCCCTACATTGTTGTTGTTTCCATTGGTGATTATCTTCACTATTGATAGTTTTCATAAAGCTTGTGTAATTTTCCTTACCTCCTCAAGACTCCATTTCACTTGTCACTTTTACTCCTTGCATTGCCTCTCATAGATTGGTTGTTTTTCCTTCATATCTTTCATAGCTTTAGTTCTTGGTCTAGACTTAGCCTACATATACCATGATCTTCTCCCTCTCTTGCTTCATAGCTTGGATAATAAGTTGTTATAAAGTTTACACATATCCTTGAGTTTTATATGGGGCCACTTTACTTTTCAAAGTGAAACTTTTTCATTATTTTTAGTAGTATATATGCTAGGGTTTGTTTTGTTGTAGAAAACTAGTTGTTGGATATCTTGCTTAGCATAGTTTATAAAGTTTATTGTATTTGTGCATGTATAAAGAGGAATTTAATTGCCTTAAATATTAATATTTTGTATGACATTTCTCTCTTTACAATATTTACCCTTTGCATAGTAGACAAATTAGAAAACTTATGCAAACCCTCTCTATTTCTTTATTGCTAAAACAAGAAATATTGCATTATTAGGAAATAATAGTATTGCTTTGAAAGATAGCTCAAATATAGAATATGTATGCTCTTTAACCCTTGCTTTAAAACATATTTGGTTCCTAAAATGTTTTTCATTTGGACTCAAAGTGCCTTAATTTCTAGATTTACATTCCATTGTCTATTTCATTTCTTTCAATATTATTGCTTCTACATTATTTTTGTAATCTATAATATATTTATATCCACTTAATTTATTTTATTTGGATCCATTATAGGAATTATTTTACCTTGTGCACTTATTCATGCTAGCCCCAACCTATTTTACAAGTCTATCTATAGCTTGGTAAAATTCAACAAAATGTATAGCCACTATAGATCTCCTGTAGCCCATAGAATCCCCGAGCCTTATATACTCTTAGTGGTTTGATTTAGCACCATACCAAACACTAGTGGTTCCATTAAAATTTTTATATATACACAATATCACACCCATTGGGACATCACATATAGTTTCATGTTAGTTCTATCCCATTTAGATCTCTTGTAGCCAACTCCACTCTATTATCTATTAGGATTCACTTTAGTTGTATTTTGAATCCTGCCTTGGTTGTTGTATTCTAATTTGGTTGTGTTATTCTCCATATTGTTTCTTTTATATTTTTCCTTGTCTATTATCTTTTATGTTGATCTTGTTCCATTTCACCCATGGCTGACCTCCCACCCTTGGGACATCATTCCCATCAGATTCAAGGTCTCATCCTTAATCTCACTCATAAAAAATCCAAGGTTGAATTGGAATTCCATAAACATCATAGGATCCAATCCAAAATTCATTCATCTAAGGATGTTTTTGCTAATCCTCATATTGCATCTCACTTACCTATTTGAAGTGATGAGGATCCTCTTAACACTTTAGGACTAGATGCATTGTGAATAATCATTGAAAATTCTTAGAGACATCTTCAAGTGAATTATACATCTTTCTCCCCCTAGGAGATGATGACATGCATCCTCTTAAGGTATAGGTCATACCCATTCAATGTCGAGTGCCTCGACTAGTTCTCACATGAGTTCCATACCTCTTTCTTAGCAAGAAACTCTCCCATAAGAATGTTTACATGTCCATGTTGTGGATTGTAGGTAATCCCACTCGAGAATATATTTTCATCATAAGGATTATTCCTATCATCCTAGCCCTTAATTTTGAGTCTCTAATGAGCATGTTGATTTTGATATTCATTTATAGACTAGATATATGTGGGATATTTATCAAGAGTCTCAGAGGCCACTAGTTGGCCCCCATTTAATGACATGTGATAAGAATCATGGAGAATTTGATCATCATGACTATTTCCATGAGTATTCCACATCTTCCCATCATCTCCATAGGGATCATCACACTTCTTTTAGTCATTCCCCACCTCATGGTAGATATTATTTCCATTATGACCAACCTCCTTCTGAAGATCCATTTTAACATGATGCTCTCTATAAAAATGGTTATGATGATGCCTATGGGCATAGCTAACATTGTTACCATCAAAATGCTCCTTTTGGAGGTCATCACCAACCTATGATAAACAATGATTATGAGGATCTCCATCAAAATATTCTAACTCCTTAGGTGTACATTATTTCCCTCCCTAATCCTATCCCTAAACTACCAAACTTCAAATGGATTAGGGACTCTAGTCCTATAAAGCATATTATGACATTCATGATGGCATGTATGGATTGGGAATATGAAAAAGGCATGTTATTGAAGCTCTTCGCTTATTATCTATGAGCTAAATCTCTTCTCTTGTTTTAGAATCTACCTCTAGATTCTCTCTCTAGCTTTCAACTCCTTTTAGATGATTTCCTCTAATATTTTGATATTTTTAGACCTTTTAACCTTGACATATTGTCACCCACCTCCATGGCCTAGGGAAAAGGTGAGTCAACTTTTGATTTTATGCATAGATGGCATTCAAATATTCATACATGTATAACCAAGTTCTGAGATGACCAATTTTATGATATGTCCACATGAGCATTGAGGTGGGAGGTTCATCTTGAGGTCCTCAAATGTGAGCCCACCTCGTATGATGAAGTTATTACTGAGTGTCTAAATATTGAAGTATTTTAGGTTCATGTGGGTATACAACCCATACCTTCCAAAAATTCATCCTAATCATATGATCATTACCATAATGCAATTGGTAATTGTGTCATTAATTATCCTCCTAGAAAGGTTTCTAAATCTAGCCCACTAAAACAATGTATGGTGTTCCCTTATGACCTTACCGAGTTTTACAAGTACCATTAGATGAAGGGGCATGATGATGCCAATTATATCATTCAACAATCTAGTAGATAGCCTTACCTCTGTCACAGAGTTATCCTCTTTTAAAATCCAACCACAAGTTGGATGTCTTCAAGTAGCTTTAGCCAATTCATGAATAAAAGAAGAAGAAGAAATCAAAGGCTAAGGCCCCACATTATCCTTCTTACTATTCTACCTCTTCTAACTCCTCTTCTTAGGCTGAATTAAGAGAGAAAGTCAAGCATGAGAGTAGTAAGGTCATTGCTACTATTAACATCATTCCCATTGGTTATGAGTGCTTACTCATCACACACTCAACTTAGGCCACTAACCCTACTGGAGAGACTAGTGGTGTTGTGCCTTTTATCTAGCCCATGGGGGCAAGGAATCCCAAACTTAGGTTTGACTTTTGATGTAACACCCCTCTCCAAGCTAGATAACATATTTACCCTATCATTGAGGAGTTATAAGGCTTATCGATAGGGATCTCCATTTGGGACCTACTTCACCTTTGTCCTTAGTAAATGGGCCTCATATTTGATGAGATTGGTCTCTCATAAGGATCTAATAAAAGATGATATCAAGGCATTGCTTAAATCAAATACACCTAATCACCCTCATCTGTCTATTCTATCTTTCAAACCAACCTCTTTACCAGAAGCCTTAATTTTGGTAAATAGAGCTCAGTTCCCTTTCTACATTGATACTTTAGTTAATGATTATCATGTTAAGAAGTATATTATTGATAGAGTCAATTTGAATATCATGCCTTTGTATATATTCAATGATCTTAAGATTAGTCAGAAGAAGATTTTTTATTCTTGCCATAGGTCTATTGGTTTTAACAATGACATAGTTATACTAGTGGTGAATGTGAAGCTCCATATCAAGTTTAGTCCTAATGGGGTCAAAATTGAGTTTTGTGTGTTAGTCCTTGATCTTCTATACAACATGAAACTTGATCATCCCTAGATCATTGCCATGTAGGCCATCATGTTCACCACATTTTGCATGGTGAAATTTATTCATGAAGGTGACGTTCATACCCTAGAGGCTGGCCTAGATCCTTGGGCACTACTCTACATAAAGATAAAGTCCTCAATTTACGCTTCTACTATCTCTTTATAAGGTTTTATGGGTGCCCACATGATTTTCATAGCTGAATCTCATTTTATCAAAGATGGGCATTGTGATCTAGCTGAGTACTAAGCAATGTTTAGTCCTTTAGAGTTTTGTATGCATTATTTGACTCCCTCTTCTATTATGTGATGCTAGGTCAACTCATCTCTTTTTAGAGACCTCTTCTAGGATGTCTTCCTAGATGTTGATCTCCCAATGCATCCATTTTTTCCCATTAAAGTATTGGTTCTATCAATGTGTCTCCTACTGACGCTTCTAGAGTGTTTAAGTTTGATCATGATTATTGTTCCATCTATGGTATAACACATAACTCAATCAATCAAATCAGAGATTAAAATAATCTCATTCTCATACATCCTATGCACTACCATCCTCTTAAATTTTTGGGTTTAGAGGAATTGTTTACCAACAATGACCCTATCCATGGAACTCATATGTTTCAAGTCATGACTGGTGAACCTAGGGATATGGATGCTTCATCTCCCTCTCCCTACCTTCTCCCTCTTGTTTGGCCTCTTCATAGGCTAAGCAGTGGACTACCTCAAGGATAGGCCTCTAGTTAAGGAGAAGTGGTTGCCTTTTTCTAGGTTCAGGCCTAACCTTGGGATTATGGTGCTTTGGTGAGCCTTACAGCTTACTAAAACACCCTCCCTAGGCCACCATTTGATGGATTGCCCAACTCATGGCCTCCATCATCAAAACCTTGTGGGTTTCATTTACTATTTGGCTTCTACAATCCTCTTTGGATGCACTTTGGGATATAAGTAGAGTCTTTTTCTTCATTTAGTTGGTTGGTCTACTAGTTACTAGTAGTTGGACCTCTACCGACTCCCTCTCTCCTTTTTTTGTAGTGCTTGTAGGTGGTGTGGGTTAGTGGTTGTGGTTGATAATGACTTGATTCAACCTTCCATAGTTGGTATTAATCTATAAAGATCCTCATGATACCCCTTATTTCCTATCACTATGGTTAGAATTGAGTCACTCTCTCATGGTCAGCCCCACATAGTGGCAATGGCTCTACCAATTGAGATGTCTTTCTTGCCTGTAGCACTCTGACTCTTCACATCTGAATGAGAAAGAAATGTGACCATGCATCAATCATAGTCATAGTGGAACAAGAACATAATGTTTTGGCATGCTCACAAAATTCTTTTCTTCCTTCCCCTTTCCCTTTCTTTTTTGGGCTAGTTTTTGGTCTTTCTGAGCTCCCTAATCTTGTTTTTTGCCCTTTCTGGCCTAAGACATGGTTTTCTAGGCTAAACCAAATCTTAGATATGGGATAGGCCACAAAATTCTATATTATTAGTCATCCATGCCATGGGTTTAACTAGGTAGGCTACAACTTAGGCCAACAACATTTGTTTTTCCCTTTTTTAGCCTTTATTTAACCCTAATTTTGCTCTTAGAACCACACAACCTTCATCTTAGAGGTTTTGGCCCATTCTAGATGTAATGGCAGAGTTTGTTTCTCTCTTTTAGGCCTCCTTGGGTCAATTTTTGGACCATCTCAATCTCTTAGACCTCCAAGTCCAATGGCTTGTTAGGCCTATGCACTCCTTGTTGGATGCACCTTGTGGGCCCTTTTTGGTGTTTTTTTCTATTGGTGCATTTTAAACCACAAGAACTTAGTCTTATAGGTTTTAGTGAATTCATAACACATTTCAAGCCTCTAGTTTTTTATTTGAGGTTTATTTGGGCTCACTTTAACCCTATTTCATTCCCTAGGACCCCCCTTTTAGGTCTTCACTGACCTCTTGATCCTATGCCCCATTTTGTGCACACCTAGGGATAGAATTTTCCTTTAGTTAGTAATTTCTCTAATTTTCCAAAGTTGATTCATTTTGACTCACTCTCTCATTGTTCATCATGGTTACAAGTTATAGGTGTTATCTAGCTACAATGGTTTAAGCCTTGTTCTAGTCTTGTTGACTGGTCTTCATCTTCTCCAAACATCCCCCTACTTGACTTTGTTACCTCTTCCCATGGCCAACATTTGTCAATTGCTTTGCTTGTGGCTTGGTTTAATAATTTATTTCTCCATGAAACTCATTCACACCACCCTACTTTAAGATAACCTATTTATGATTGCTCATCCTACATCCTTGACCCCCATCATGGTGCACCTCTTAATGGTGATTCACATAGATGGTGGTCGTTGGGGTAACCCAAAACCTACAACTATGGCATGGGTTATTGAATATTTGTGAGGATAT